>PVJL010009430.1:0-27018 GCA_004026885.1 Lyroderma lyra
TCCCACCGGAGCAGGAAACTACAGAATCCCTCATTGTTATCTTGTCCCCTGGTTACCATCTCTGTGCTGTAAAATGTGTACTATTAACTATCCCGTACTCACCAATGGTAAAGAAGTATCTGTCTCTCTAATTTACTTTTTATCCAACCCCAGAGATCTCCACACTTTGCTTTCTCCCACCCACTTGATCTATCACCAATGGATTTCACATGACTCCTCGTTACATTTCCTTCTTTGATTCTAATGTGTAAAAAAACCTGCAAAACTGCCATTCTCTGCAACATTTTCTCAATCTGTTGAGATTTTTGTTTTGTGGCAATTGCAGTCAGTTTGGCTCAAATAAACTCATTGAAGTTCTCTGCAGGTTTTGATGTTTCTTACGTGGACATTTACTTGGCATGGTTGGTGGGATGTCAAAGAAGTCCACCCAGGACCACTCTGCAGGCCCAGATTCGGTGTTTTGCATTGTCCCCCACGAGCTCCCTGCTTTGCATAAGGTGAACTTGGTTGAGTTGTTTGTTTGTTTGTTTGTTTTTGTATGTGGGTAGCTCCCTGGCCGGGAATCGAACCCAGGCCGCAGTGCTGACAGTGCCAGCGCCGAAGCCTTAAGCCACTACACCACCAGGGAACTCCTTGGTTGAGTTTTTCTTGGAATTTCGGACCTCCCTGTTTTAAGGTAGGAGGCCCTGACTTTATTTGAGCTGTTTTTTTAAAAAATTCCTCGAGGTGGCATTAAAGGTTAAGTGTTGAGATAAGCCAGGGAAAGACAAGAGTTGAGATAACTCAGAGACAGGAGAGAAAAATAGGTGACTGGTTTTTCATTTTGGCTTTTCAATTAGAATTGCTTACTGTGAGTCTGAACAAAACCTCTTGCTGGGTAAATGAGAGCCTGAACTCGTTCAGTTCTGAAGATAGGGGCATTTGTTTTTTCCAGCTTGAATTCTGGGCATTCTTAGGTGACTAAGAATCTATGTGGAGGTGTTTGAGACTCCTCAAAATGTGCAGTGGCGCTGTCAGCACTGCGGCCTGGGTTCGATTCCCAGTCAGGGAACTACCCACATACCAAAAAGCAAACCCCCCCCCAAAAAAAAAAAACAACAAAAAAAAAACGTGCAGTGGTCCCATAAGGAATTCTAACACACCTGTAATTAAACAATGGACTGATCCAGGGATGCCCACTGGTTACCTTATTGCGGAAAGGCTCTACCTTCCGAATGTTGCAGAGGCTCTACCTGTTCACCTGTCGGAAAGACCAAGCAGCACTCGGAGTACTTGCAAGTTCAGGTTGTTTATTTTACTCAGAGGAGTTGTTTCCAAAGTCTGAGCCCCAAACAACGGGAGGGTGGGGAAATTTATAGCATAGCATTTCCATAATAATCATCAGTTTCTTGCTCACAGGCTAGGGTTGGTGGGAACTGGGGCTCAGGGAGAAGAACCAGGAAGTGACTGGGATTGGGGGGCCCCAGGCTAGGCTAGCAGCCATGTTGGGAGGCAATATTTCTCTACATTCCTCGTTTTGATGCCCTAACGAGTGGACATGCTCATCTATAGGGAATCATTATCCTCTAGTGGCCAATAGCCTTGTAGGGCTAATATTCTGTTGGTTACAATAGTTTCTAAAAATTTCACCAAGGAGTTAAGCAAGGGCCAATAGTGGCCAGAATAACAATAGTGATGAGTGGGCTAGCTAATGGTAAGAGCCATTGATATGGGCCAAACAGAGTAGCCAACCCTCCACTTCACTAAAGGACCCCTTTTCCTTCTTCTTTAGCTCTCAGTTTCACCTTTTTCCTAGTCTAAAGTCTTAATTGTTCTCCTTATCAATTTTCTCTGGCTCCTCACCCCAAGCAACAGACTGGCCCCCGTGGATAAATACTTCAAAACTTGTAACTCATGTCTCCAGCTTGCTGATTACAATCACCTACAGGCAAGCACCCCTTCCAGGCCTTCCTGGACCGAGACAGGGGATAACACCTGAATGACCAGCTAGACCAGAAGTCAAAAAGCCGCAGGCCCAATGGACTCTCCATCCTAAAATCATCTAGTGACAGGGGCTTTAAAACCTATTTCTTAGATCAATGCCTTTAAAACTACTAACTAAATTAATTTCTCTTCATCAGGATACAAGTGGTACCCCAACAAGACTTCCAGCCCACCTCGACCAAAGAAGTCAACATGGCGGATCTCAAGACCCCTTACCCCTTTAGATCAGATAGGGTGAGAGCTTGGTGGATCCCCAATAGGTAGGGAAAATGATCACACTCAGCAGGAAGCAGATACAGAAGAGACCTCCAGCCCCTCAGCTTCCCATGGAGATTCATGGGGATCACATCTGTCAAGGAAATGTGAGGAAGGCAGGTAGAATAGGGGGATCTCGGAACCCCTCCCATGAGTCTTGCCCTGCTGGATAGTCACCACCTTAGTACCACCCTATCATTAGTAGTCCCCACCCCAAGTTGAGTAACCTCAGGAAAATTCCAGGGGAAAAGTTAGCTAGCACAAGGAAGTTAGAGGGCACAAAATAGCCCACCAGTTTGGGCCAGTTCCTACCGCCTGCGCAGTGAGAGTTACAACGACCTTCATCTCACCTGAACCTCATTATACTGTCATTATAATGTCATACATATGCCCGGAAGTTCATTAATATCATTATAACAGACTGAACTCTGGGAAAGGACATGCGCAGTCAGAGGTGTTATGTAATAGGCCCCTTGTCAATCAGACTTGTCAATCAAGAGATCCCACGCCCAGAGGTGTCTCCCCTGAAGACAGAAGAAAATAAAAGTCCCAAAGCCTCGTTAATCGGGGCTCTTGATCCTCTCTCCTTACTCGAGCCCTCTCCTACCTCTTTTTGGAGTGTACTTTCTCTTCAATAAACTATCTCTTTTTTCACCACTATACTTTTGTATGTGTCTCGTTCAATTCTTTGCTCAAGATACCAAGAACCTGAACATCAACTTCGCGCCAACGAGGGCACCCCATTTTCTGGTAACACCATGATGACCAGGGGCTGAGATTCCAGGGCCAGGAGCCCTCTAGTTCCCGTTTTCATTGTTGTATTCTGTCCCTTAGTTCCTTGACCTTGGTGGTAACAATCCCAGGCTGATTTACATAATAGCAACATTCCTCACCTAGGAAGAGGCAGGCACCCCCTTTCTCTGCAGTGAGGAGGTCTAGAGCATGCCAGTTCTGGAAGATGACCGCTGCAAATGAGTCAATCTGACTCTGGAGGGAGAGAAGGGAGTCTGCTACTCTCTCCATGTCCTCATTCAGTTCCTGGGACAGTTTGTAACAAAACTTAAATGAGGAACCAAGCCCCCCAGCCCCAGTGCCAATTCTGGCTAGGACCCCAGCACCTACTAGAAAGGGAACAAGGGGTGCTTGCCCCCTCCCTGCAAGCGGCAGGCACAACCAACATGCGGACTCATGCTGGGCGCCAGCGCCACCCAGGAGAGCCAGTGCTGCCCTGAGGACAAGCTCCACCCAGTGAACAGGGGACAGGCTCCGGGTGAGCAGTCAGAAGCCAGCCAGGTCAACACTCCCGGCACCCTGTCCCCTCCCCAGTCTCCAGCAACAAATCTTCAGCCGCTTCCACCCACCTGGCCAGAACTCCATTCCGGACTCCTCTGGCCGGCAACCCCACACCGGCCGAGCAAGTGAATCCCCCCACCCCCAACTCCAGCAGTCACCGGAAGCAACTGCCCCCCACCAATATTCCTCCCAGTGTGGAAGCACAGGGCAGAGCTCCCCTACTACAACACTTGGCAGGTATACAGGTACAGGCAGAGAGGTTTCCGCCCATCAGACAGGGACAGCCTGGTTCAGAGGAGGACAGAGCCGGGGTGAGGAGGAGGACAAGCAACTGAGGGCAAAGAGACAGCCCATAGGCCCCAATATGCCATTGTCAGCAGGAAGCAGACACAGAAAATGAGACCTCCAATCCCTCAGCTTCCTTTAGAGATTTGTGGGGATCACGTCTCTTGAGAAAAGTGAGGAAGGCAGATAGAATAGGGGGATCTTGGGACCCCTCCCATGGGACTCACTCTGCTGGAATGGTCACCACCTTGATACCACCCTCTCACTAGTAAACACTGCCCCAGGCTAAGCAAGCACAGGAGAAATTTCCAGACAAATACTAGCAAGTTAGAGGGTACAAGGAGCCCACAAGTTTAAACCAGTTCCTAACACCTGCTCAGTAAGAGTTATGAGACCTGCATCTCACCTGAGCCTCATTATACCGTCATTATAATATCATACATATGCCCAGACATTCATCAATATCATTCTATTTTTTTGTTGTTGTTGTTGTTGCTTTTTGGTACGTGGAATCGAACCCAGGCCGCAGCGCTGACAGCGCCAGCGCTGAAGCCCTAAGCCACTACACCATCAGGGAACTCCCATCAATATCATTCTAACAGACTGAATCCTGGGAAACAACATGCACAGAGAGAAAAGGCGATGTAATGGCCACCCTGTCAATCAAAAATGTCAAAAGGGGGAGTTCCCTGGTGGTGTAGTAGCTTAAGGCTTCGGCGTTGGCGCTGTCAGCGCTGCGGCCTGGGTTCGATTCCCAGTCAGGGAGCTACCCACGTACCAAAAAGGAAAAAAAAAAAATGTCAAAAGGCCCCACACCCGGATAGGTCTAAACCCTTACAACTGAAGAGAATAAAAGTGCCAAAGCCTCCGTGATTGGGGCCGGGGCCATGTGCCTGCTTAATCCCGTTGTGCACTTTTGCCCTTTGCCATTTGAAGCCCTCGGGCCACTCCTGCTCAAGCCCCCTCCTACCTCTTCAGAGTATACTCTTTCTTTTAATAAACTATCCTTTTGTTTCACCTTAGTTTCCTTCTAAAGAACTGCTTCTTGGTTTCACCTCTACACATTGGTGTGTCTCATTCAATTCTCTGTTTGAGATACCAAAAACCTGGACACTGTGCTGAGAAGGACCCATTTTCCAGTAAGAAAATGGTCTTTTACCTCTTAACTTTTTTTCATATTTTTCATTTCTTTGTCTTTTGCTCTATCTACATCCTGAGGTTTAAAAACTATTTCCTTCTATACCTTCCTTTGATTAACTGTTTAAAAGAGTTTTGTTAAAATATAGCTAACATACAATATTACTTAGTTTCAGGTGTACACCATGGTTATTCAACATGTGCCTACCTGAAGAAGTGATCACCATAAGTGCAGCAACCACCTGACACTGTATCAGGTTGGACAATATTATTGACCATGCTCCCTAGTCTGTATGTTACATCTTATGACTTAATTTGTTTTATACTTGGAAGTTTAAACCTTTTATTTCCCTTCACCTTTTCGCTCCTTTTTAAAATTTTCAATTACAGTTGACATTCAATATTATATTAATTTCAGGTGTACGGCATAGTGGTTAGACATTTATGTAATTTAAGAAGTGATCCCCCTGACTAGTCTAGTACCCACCTGGCACTGTGCATAGTTATTCCCGTGTAGATTGACTATATGCTCTAAGCTGCACTTTACATCCCCACAACTGTTCTGTAACTACCAATTTGTACTTCTTAATCTCTTCCCTTTTTTCACCTACTCCCAACCCTCCCGCTTGGCAACTATGAAAATATTCTCTATGAGTTTGTTTCTGCATTGTTTGTGATTAACTTTTTAATTTGGACAATCATATTGATAATTTTCAGAACTTTTTCTTCTCCTCCAATTGCAGTGTCTTCTTAGAAGCCTCTACTTGTTTCAGGGGTGTGTTATCTTATTTGTTTCCTTCAGAGCTGGTTGTTTTGTCTTTTCTGGCTCCTTTTTTTGTTTTTTGTTTGTTTGTTTTTTGGTATGTGGGTAGCTCCCTGGCTGGGAATCGAACCCAAGCCGCAGCGCTGACAGTGCCAACGCCGAAGCCTTAAGCCGCTACACCACCAGGGAACTCCTCTGGCTCCTTTTGAGTGCCACTGAAAATTAGTAAGAGGAGGCCCACATGGTTCTCTTTGGCCAGTGAAGTGTCTGGTTCCCCAGGAGTCCTATCCCTGAACAGTCTGCAAGGCCTGCGCAGGTGTGTTCATTCATCAACACGCTTCATTTAGATCAGAGATTCTTGTTCCCATCCCCTCCACCCAAGTGACATTTGGTGATGCCTGGAAACTGCTGTGATTGTCACAACCAGGGGATACTACTGGCATCTAGTGGATAGAGGCCAGAGATGCTGCTAAGTATCCTATAGTATATAGAAAGTCTCCTAGGACAAAGAATTATTGTTGGTCCAAATGTCAACAACATGAAGGTGGGGTAAACCTCAGTGTGAGACCTGTGAGCAGGCTGCCCCACCTCAAACCACCCAAGGCTAGGATAATGAGGGACACTTCGCACCCACTTTAGAACACTTGTTCAAGCTTGTTTAGATCTCAAATTGATGGTTCACCGGCCACATGTGACCCACAGACTTGCTTCATTTGGCTTTTATAGATATGTGAGAAGATATGTGTGTGTGTGTATAACACATTTTTGTTGATTTTATCTAAAAACAGATTTCTAGCTTCTGCTGCAAAGTCAGAAGGATGTACAGATTGGTAGCATCGAGTGGCAGCTGCCCCTACAGGCAGTCACATGGTGTCTTCTCACCTCCGTGCCGGATCCACAGAACTCACCTGTGTCTCCAGCTTGGCCTCTTTGTGCATGTGAATTCGTGATCCCTGCTTTTCTTTGGGGGAGGGCGGGATCTGATTTTGTTCTGGGGACATACTGACTGTACCCAGGGATGGCCATGGACTGGTTCTGAGATAATCTTTCAGTTAATTATCTTTTCTTTCCCCTGGCACTATTATTTTAGAATACTGGGAAAATATCTGTATGAGGACCATATCTGCCACAGTTGGAGGTAGAGACTTAGGGGTCACCAGACCATGAGAGAGCAATTGAAGTCATCTTTCATTTTATACCATTCTCAAATGTCACAACTAGAAAAGTTCCAATAGACCATCTTCTTCAATTTTCAACTCTCTTGTTGTACAGACTATGACTCGGAGGCTCAGGAATATAAAAATCATTTTTTTGAAGTCTCCAAGGGAGTGGGTGACAGAGACGAAACGAGACCCTTGTCTCCAAACCCTACTGTCCTGCTTCTGCTGAGGACTTGGCATGCAGGGATCTAAGCTATGAACATTGTGTCTCTGTTCAGTTTTCCTAGTGAACTGATCACTCCTTGGGGACAGAGTCCCCATGACCCAGTCCTGTCAGCCGAAGGTGAATCAGGTGATGAGAAGTGACACAGTTCCTCAGCTCATGAGTGACAGAGCTGGGACAGGAGCCCTGCCTTGTAGCAATTATGTGTCCCTTCTCATCTCGCCCGCCTCACACCCCACACCTGCCGCTAGAGAAATTGTGGGCTCCTTGAGGGCAGGGGCCAGGTCGGACTCCTGCACCCCAGGGCCTGGATCAGGGAAGGTGTGTGGGGAACGTGTACCGTGTCAGCGCGCCCCGTGTCAGCGCACCCGGGGGCGGTCCCTCAGCCTGGGGGCTTCTCATTCCCCTGCTGCTCCTTCAACTTCTGGGATCCAAGGGGCGAGCGGGGAGGTCAAAGGCCAAGTGCCGCGTGGCCCGCCCGAGCCGGAAGAGCCAAGTGTCGGCCCTCTGCCTACGCGGGCGAGCTTGGGAGGCGCCTGGCGGCAGCGTTTCAAGCTCCCTGTTCAGGGTCGTCAGCATGGCCGGGGAAGGCCGCAGGGTGGCGCTACAACATGGAACACCTGCTGACCCATCGTCCCCCTTTCTTTCCACAAAGAAAGCTCTTTGGGTCAGTGCCCAGGGAACAATGTCTACCTAGAAGTTAAAATCTTTGTTTACGTTGTATTTATTTTCATGTTTTACCTTCTATTTATGGCAAGTGATTCTGGTTTTCCATTTACAGAAGTGATACAAAAAAGTTTCCTTTTAAAATAAATTTATTTTAAGCAAACAGTAAACCAATTTAAAGAAAAGTATACAGACAGGTGGTAAACTGATATGGCAAAATCCTAGCATTCAGGGCTGCAGTTTGGGAAATCAGACCTCTGGGGGATGCAAACTCCTTGGCCTTCCCACAGTCCCTGGCTCTACTCCCAAATGGTATCAGCTGGTCCAGATGGCTACAGGGCCAAGAACATTTTGGGGCTCCATTTCTCTGGGGTGGAGCGTTATAAGTAAGCCTGTCGGGGGAAAAACCTGTCTCTCTGGAACACTCCAGCAAGCTGGGAAGAGAGATGGCCAGAGGCTGCATTTTGGGAGCTGCCCTGCCCTGGGTCAGTGTTCCTTTCCACTTTGGATCAACCTCAGATCTCCTTGGCCCAGGCCTCCCTTGCCGTGGAGGGGTAAGATTCAGAGTGCTGGGATGTGTCCGCCTTCAGAGGACAGGCAGGAGCCCCTTGGTTTTCTTTGACTCTAGATTCCAGCTGCAGACAAGGGTGGGTCTCTCCAGTTTGGCTCCTCAAGTTTCCTGCTGTGAATTGGGGGTCAAAGTCACAGTTCACATATAATAAGATGCTCCTTTGCTCGGTCTTGGCCTCTCTTTACGTGTTTTCCTGGAGGGATGATTTGTGACTCTGAAAGCTGGATTCCTGTCATCTCCTGCTAGCACTACTGACACTGGTCATCAGCACACTCAGGCAGTACTTCGGCATCCATGGGACCCCTTCCCTCTGATACTGGCATCTTAGATGGACACTGAAGGAAAGTGGAAGCCACTGCAGTGATGCCATTTCATGCCTACCTTGAGTTCTTAATCAGCAGTGTGATCTTGGTGGCTTCTGGCCCAGAGTCGGCCCCACCTCCAGTTCTTTGCATGGCAGCCTAAGCAGAGGCACCTCCGAGCTTCCCTTGCAGCACAGGCTCTGTCCACACCCAGCCTGCCCAGACCCAGATCTAGCAGAATTGAAATCCAGATGTAAAAGGCCTGGGAAGCCTCAGGTGTCAGCTGGGTCCGAGGCTGGAGCCTCAGAGTCTTAAGGTTCCTCTGAGGATGGGCCTTCCTCAGAGCTCACTGAGAGGCCAGTCCAGTCCCTGGGGATTCAGAAACCCACACTGGTCCGGCCTTCACGCCTCCAGAAAGCTGAGATCTGCTCCAAGGTGACCCGAGGCTGGAGGCTCCACTCAGGATCAGGGCTTCCTGGCCGCTGCCTTTGGGCCTGGGGGCTCCCCAAATACACACTGGCCTCTGGCCTCTGTTCAGGTTCAACCCAGCTCACCAGGCCTAGGGCATGGGGCCGCTCCTCCCAGGCCTGGGGCCCCCAGAAGGTGCTGCGGGCTGGGGACTTGGGTGGCCTCTGAGGGACTAAGGAGCTGGGAGGGGAGTGTGGAGGTGAAGGTGCGGGTGGGGCTGTTGCTCGGGCCTCCAAGGTACCCCCAGGGGTAAGAGGGTCTGGGGCCTGGTCCATCATCAAGGGGACCACGGAGCCATACCAGTCCTCAGAGCGCTCTCGGGGGGTGCCTGTGGGCTCAATCCACAGCTCTCCTCCGGGGCGCCAGACCAAGGTGGGTGCGCGGCTGCTGGGGTCTGAGCGCAGAGAGCGGCGGAAGAGGCGCTCAGCCAGCACAGCTGTAGAGAGGAGGAAGAGGGCGGCCAGAGAGGCCAGGGCCAGCATGATGGGGATGCAGGGTCCGCAAGGCAGTGGGGGCCACGAGGCTGGCTCCGATGCAGGGGGGCCCTCCATGTACCCAGAGGGCTGCTCTGAAGTTGAAGGCATCTGGAGAGATGGGTCAGGAAGCACAATTAGAGAGGGAGAGAAGCAGCGAGTGCCCAGACAAGAGCAAGGAGAGAGACAGAGGTCAGGGGGCTGGGAATCTGGCCTCAGAAACAGACCCAGGTGGGGACAGAAGCAGAGGGGACCCAGAAAGGGCTAGAGGAGTCAGATGGCACATAGGAGGGCCCCCTGAGGCTTGCAGCTAGGCCCTCCTGCTCAGAACCTCCAGTCCCCTCCCAGAAGCCCCATTTCCCTCCTGAACCACAGGGTGCCTCAGACAAAGCTCTCAGGGCCTGAAGGGCACATCTCCTCTCAGCTCCTGGGCCCCTCAGGGCTTGCTGGGCTTAGAGCTAGGCTGACCAGATGTACTGTTTTAAATGGGATCGTTCCATTCTTTTGTTATTTTCTGTTCCGTTTAAAACAACGAGTCTGGTCAGCCTACTTAGAGAGGAAGAGATGTATGCTGACTGGGGATTTCCACCTACAGGGGCCTCCTGCACTCCTCACCTCCATCAGTCCAGGCTCCTCTCTCCCTTCAGAGCAGCTCTTCCTTGTGTCTGCGGGAAGGGGACAGGCAGTAGCCTCAGATGAGGGCGGAAGGGAGGGCACCACCTGTTGCTGGGCAACTGTGCCCCAACTCCCTTGCCCTGCGAGGGTTTCCAAGGCAACCTGGAGGAATGCGGTCACTGCGGCAGGAAGTGGTTCCTGACGAGAGAGGTGGGGCCGGAATGGGCAGTGGCTCTCTTGAAGTCAGTGTAACCCCACAGCCAGGCCCCAGGCCCCAGAATATTCACCCAGAAGCCAAGAAAGAGGAGACAGAGATTCTGGCCCTCCATTCCCCATTGAGCACCAGGTCACCTATCTCTGCCTGCTCAGTGGCGGCTGCCCTGTGCCTATTCTGACTACTGGGCCCCACCAAACCTGCTCTTGCCATGCAGCCCCAACATGTCCTCCTGCTTGAGTGAGCCTTCTCCGTTCTTTTTATGAACACAGTATTTCCTTGGCTTCAATTGAGCCCCAATTTTGGTTAGAAAATAGCTGTGAAATGAGGCTTCGGTAGCAACATTGTCAGGCATCGGAAGAGTCCAGGGTAAAAAACAGATTTAGGCCTGTCTCCAGGACCCTGAACATTGGGCATCTGGGCTCCTTTTTCTCCTGGTGCTGAGGCTGGGAGAAGCCTAGGCCAGAGTGTGATGGAATATCATCAGCTCCTGGCTACAGTCCTTTCAGATTGTCTAGTTTGACTCACTCACTGACAGATGACAGACAAGTAAGCCCCAAATAAGGGAGGTGTTGTACCCAAAGTCACACACCCCATGTATGTGGGAGGGACTGGGGAAGCAGAGATATAAATTCCTAGTCTGGCAAGTTCCTCAAACATAACAAACTCTTACTAGGTATTAATATTTGTTTTGCAAAATGACAGCCATCTAATGTGAAAGGCTACAAAAATATGTTGAAATGTGAGTGTCTTACAAAAGGCGGTCACAAGCCAGCCTGACTCAGATTGTTGTGCCTTGGTGGTTTGAAGTTCCAAAAGGAATACAAAGTGTAGCATGGGGTGGGGTTGCTATACATGAGACCCCTGTGGCTCTGGGCCTCATGACATAGGAGACTAGAATTCGATGAGATTATTACTTAAAATCTGAACTTGGGAGTTCCCTGGTGGTGTAGTGGCTTAAGGCTTTGGCGCTGGCGCTGTCAGCGCTGCAGCCTGGGTTTGATTCCCAGTCAGGGAGCTACCCACATACCAAAAAGCAAAAAAAAAAATTAAAAAAAAGAACCACGTTATTTAAAAAAAAAAATCTGAACTTAATATATCACTGGACACTTAAAAATAGTTAAGATAGTAAATTTTATGTGTGTGTGTATATATATATATATATATATATATATATATATATATATAAAACCTTTTGTTTACAAATTCAAATAAACAAATAAAACCTGAAAATTGTCAAGGATGTTAAAAAAAATAAAACATTAGAAGAGTAAACATTATTAAAAATAAAAAAGATTAGACATGATTTTTCTGTTCCTAAGGTTTCAAACTGGCTGTTTTTATTTTTAACCATCTTTCATCACTTAAAAAAAAACTAAAAAGTTTTTAACTGGTTCTTCAAAAAAATTAAACATAGAATTACCATATGATCAAACAGATACAGGTAACCCCCATATAACACAGCACATCTCTAATACGGTTTGAGAACTGGGGAAACACTCGTACAACACGGCGTCCTAGAACACGGTTTCACTCGAACACGGTTTGAAAATTAGAGAAATCCTCAAATAACAAGGAGCGTAGTTGGAGCTTTTAAGAGCAAAAAAGGGGTTCCCTGATGGTGTAGTGGCTAGGTTTCAACGCTGTCAACGCCGTGGCCTGGGTTCGACTCCCAGCCAGGGAACCACCAAATAAATAAATAAATAAATAAATAAATAAATAAATAAATAAATAAATAAATTTTTAAAAAAAGAGCAAAAAAGATCTCATTCGAAATTAGGGAAATTCCAAAAAAAAATGGACCATAATAAGAGCTTTTAAGAGCAAAAGATATCTCATTTGAAATTTTTCATTCGAGCATGGATGTCGAAACAGATTTGACTGCAGAATTTTAAAATTTGTTATAATTTTAAATCCATTTTGATTGTGGTGTATTAAGTATATACATTTTTAAATTTTGTTTTTCTTTTCACTACATTATATATAGATTAAAATTTTTTGGGTGAGTATTATTCAAGCTTTTTTAAAGAAATGGTAATTATGTTTTTCATTTTGTGAGTTAATTTGTAGCCCTAAACTATGTCTGTCAGAAATTAAAAATACCTCTTAAAAGACATTTCATCTCACTAGAACAAAGAATAAAGATCTCTCAGCTAAAAGCAAGCAATCTAAAATAACAGATATTTTGCAAAAAGTACAGAACACAAGTTAAGATTATGCTGAAGAAAGTTCAGAGGATGAAGATACCTGTCAAAAAGAAAATGCCCTTGGTTAATGGTGCTTTGTAGTGATGATGAGAAAACATTATTTAATACTTATTAATATGTTATACTTTTGGTGAAAATTGCTTTAATAGAGATATTTCTAAATTATGAAAATATAATAGTATGTTTTTATAATTTTTGGAACCTAATTGCCTTTTTTGTACGAGTTCTTTTTTTCGTATAACACGGATTCGCATAACATGGCATTTTGAGGAACCGAACAACCATGTTATATGGGGGTTACCTGTATCTGCACACCAATGTTTACAGCAGTGTTATTATGCACAATAGCCAAAAAGTGGAAAGCACTCTCAAATGTCAATCAATGGATGAATGATTAAAAATGACACACACACATACACTGCAATATTATTCAGCTCCCGCCGAAAAAAGGACATTCTGACACATGCTACAACATGGATGAATCTCTAGGACATTATGCTAAGTGAAATGAGCTGGTCACAAAGGACAAATACTGTATGATTTCACTTCCATGAGGTCCCTAGAACAGTCAAACTCACAGAGGCAGAAAGTAGAATGGTATGGTGGTAGCCAGGGGTTGGGGGAGGGGGAGAAATGGAGTTATTATTGAATGGGTATAGGATTTCAGTTTGAAAAGATGAAAAAGTTCTGGGGGTGGATGGTGGTGATGGTTACACAGCAATGTAAGTAAACTTAATGCCACTGAACTATGCACTTAGAAATCATTAAAATGATAAATTTTATATTACACATATTTTACCACAGTAAGAAATTTAAATAATAAGATAGAAAATTGAAACATAGAGAAGAAAATTACTCCTCATAATCTCCTCACTCCCAAATAAACCTGAATTCTTTTTTGCAGGCTCTGCAGGGTGGGGATCAGAGTCCAGGTGTCCTGACTGCCAGGTTTCTCCCACTCCACCATCCAAAGTTTTCTGAAAAAGCAAGTTACTTAATTAAGGAGCGTATGCAATAGAGAAGTCTGTGGGTCAGAAATCTAGAAAACAGGTCTTTAAGCATGTGTCTTCTGGGTCGGACAGGGGGTGCTCCAGGGGCCAGGTTTTCAGAGAAGAGCTTGACTATGCCTGGAATCAGAAAGAGAAAACGTCATTTCTTCATAGACTAGGCAGCTGGCTATGGATTGCTGTGTGCAGAGTTCTGTCCTTGGTGCTTTTAAAACATGTCCTCAAATTCTTTGTCACTCCTATCCTAAGACTGGGTCTCATCTCCTGCCCCTTGAATATGGGCTGGCCTTAGTGACTCACTGCTATGGAATACAGCAGAAGTGACAGAATGGCTGCCAAGGCAAGTTAAAAAAGGGAGAGAGGGGATTCCCTGGTGGTGTAGTGGCTAGGCTTTGGCGTTCTCAATGCCAAGGCCTGGGTTCGATTCCCAGCCAGGGAACTACGCCCCCACCCCTCACCCCCCAAAAAAAAATAAAATAAGGGGGAGAGAGTCTCACCTGGCTTGGGCATTACCCAATTCCCGTCCCCCTCCCAACTCAATGCACGTCCTTGGAACCCAATCACCACGTGTAAGGAAGCTCAAGACACCTATAGGTGCTCTGGTTAAAGTCCTAGCTAGGGTCCTCACTGACAGCCCACTACCCAAACCGTAATGAGCAACTCTTCAGATGACCCCACCTCCAGCCTCTCAGCCTCATCAACTGACACCAAGTAGAACAGAGGTGAGCTATCCACCTTGAGCCTGAACATGAATTTATGAGAAAAATAAACATTGCTGTTTTAGGTCACTAAGTCTTGGAGTGGTTTGTAACGCAGAAATAGGTAACTGGAACACTGCGTCAGTGGTTCTCATCAGGTGAGCAAGGACAGTGGGGCCTTCCCCAGAGTTCACTCTTTAACCCTATCACCACTCCCCTTCTATTACATTGTTTTAGGGCCTGAATTGGGGAGGGTGAGGAATGCAGCAGCAATAAGAGCAGTTGAGTTGGTTAAGAAATCCCACAGGAGGGGGTTCCCTGGTGGTGTAGTGGCTAGGCTGCAGCGCTCCCAACGCCACGGCCTGGGCTCGATTCCCAGCCAGGGAACCACCAAAAGTAAATAAATAAATAAAATCCCACAAGTGATTCAGGTATGTCCTCCTCCCCCTAGCTGTGATCCACCAGACCTGTTCTGTCCAATATAGCAGTCATTAACCACATGTGGTTCTTCAAGTTAATGCAAATATAAAATATTCAGTTCTTCAGTCTCACTACATTTCAAATTAGACTGACCAGATGGACCATTTTAAATGGGACAGAAAACGGTCCTGCCCCGTTTCAAATAGTACCTATGGTCAGCCTCCTGACACATTGAATTTAGCCCAGTGAGACTAGGCTGACCAGACGTACGATTTGAAATGGGACGGCACTGTTGTGCTCTGTCTGGTCAGCCTATGTCAAATGCCCAGTAGACACATGCAGCTAGTGACTACTGTATTTGACAACATAGCTACACTGTCTTCCGTGCTGCATTAGAACGTGGCTGTCCGGAGGGGGCTGAGGACCAGCAAGGTCAGCATCAGCTAGGAGTACACAGAATGCAGACTCAGGCTACACCAGAACTGCTGAATCAGAAGCTGCATCTTATCAGGGTTCCTAGGTGAAGTGTAGGCATGTGAATGTTTGAAAAGCTCAGCACTAGCCAGTTCTCAGCCTTGGCTGTACATTAGATGCTGTGAATATTTTTGAAAAGACAGTTCAAATCCTATCATCTTCTTGCTTTAATAATTTTGAAGGCCTACAGCTGACAAAAAGATCAAGTTGAAATTGCTTGTCTTAGCACCCAAGGCCCTTCCTTCACAGTCTGCTCCCAACTCACCTCTCCAGCCTCAACTTCACTTGTGCCACCACCTCACACTCAAGCAAACTCAAGCCCATGAACCCACTGTTTGCCTTCCTGTGTGCATTACTTATTCATACATGCATCCAATAAAAGTCTGGTGATGTGGCACCTTACTGGGTGCTGGGGATACAGAGTCTCTTTCCCCTTGAGATCAAAACACTCCTTCTATTTGGCCAACTTTTTACTAGACTGTCAAGGCTCTGCTAAAACCTCACCCCTTTGGTAAGCCTTCCATCACTTCTCCAAAGACTAAGAGCTGGAGTTCTCTCTGTGGTGGATGGAAAGGGTGTGCAGGGAAGGCTTCCAAGAGTAAATGGTGCTTTTCTATTCACCCAGGATCTCCTAAAGAGTGACTCCTCTTCTGGGCTTGATTCCAAGGAAAATTATCAGGAACCAACCCAGATGGATTGGCCTGAACTTCCAAAAAAAGCTGTAAAGCCAAGTTGATTAGCAGATGCATCATGCTGGCAGTGTGGCTGGACACCTAATTTTGGGGAAGAGAAGCCAGTGTGGGCTGTAGTGTGTGTAGATGGTGTACTCCCACATGTGTGTGCATGTGCTTGTGCTCTTGCATGCCTAGGTGTGTCAGAATCCCTGATGATGAGCTGAATGGAGCTGCAGTCAGGGACACAGCTACTATTATGCTCTGGGGAACCTGGCTACTTTGGGGTATGGAGCCCCCCTTAAGTATTAAAACACAAATTGAGTTGAGGACATTTTTGGCTACTAGTAAAATCGTAAATCCAAGCAATACTTATTGTGTATCTACTTTGTGGAAGTACAGAGATTCAACAGTGAACAGTCAGGCATGGTCCCTCCACTCATGGGGCTTACTTGGGGGAGTAAGTAACCAAACAATTACAGACCAGGGTCTCGAGCCCTAACAACCAATGTGGCCCAAACTCCTACCTGCCTCAGTATGTGTTAATTATATGGCCCTCCTTTGTGTGAGAGAGACTGGGAAGGCTTCCTGGATAAAACTGCCTGATTTATTTGGGGGTGGGCAGACAGAGGAGGGGGAGGAAAGCAGGCTTTTCCAGCAGTGTAGCCTCTCTCTGGAAATACGTGTTTGCAAAACTGGAAGCCACAGTTCTAGGCTCTGTCCTGTCCAATCAGAAGGTCCAAGCCTAGTGTACGTGATACTCAAAGGAACAGAGAGATTTGGGAGGTTGCTGAGCTACTTTCTGGAGTTCTATTCACTTTCAACCTAAAGGACTTGCTGACTGTCAGGTGCTTCCTTCACTTGTGTTTGGGTCCCACCTGCTGTATTTAGCCACCCCTACACCTCAACAGCTCTCTGTAGACCTAAACTGAAGCTGAAGCTCACAGGCTCCATCAGGAAATAAAGGAAGTTATTGAATTTCAAAAAAGCAATCAGTTGAGCTAAGTATGTGTAGGGGCCCACTGCCACATGGCCACTTGTTGTGGGTCCCATTTTCTGCCATGATGCCTTTTGGAAAGTCATTGAGATCCATTCTAACTAAAACTTTCAGTGGCCAGCACCTGGCCCTCCACCCTGTGATACATTATTGCCCACCAGACGTTCCCAGGAGAAAGAAGGGACCAAGAGACCACCATATCTTTTCCTGTTTGTAATGCGCCTGGCCATGCTTGGGTACTTAGCCTGATTCTGGTAGAAACAGAAGCCCTCAAGCAACCAGGAAGCTTTTTATACCCTCCCCAACGTATCTGGCCATCACTGACCATTAGGAAGGTTTGCTACCTCCATGGGCCATTAGTCACCTGAGATCCAAGTGGAGGACACCCACTTGTGTTCTGGTTCCAGGAGATGCATCCACCCTTTGGCATTCCCACCCTGATGTCAAGGGCTTCAGCTGGATCCTGGATATATAGTTCACTGATGTACTTTCTACATCTAGCAGGACTGGGTGGCCAAATTTTGTTTGTTATTATTTCTACTGAGCTATGATTCACATGCTAAGAATTTCAGCCTTTTAAAATGTAAAATTCAGTAGTTTTGAGTGTGTTCCTATGCACCCTGTGCAACCATCACTACTAATTCCAGAACATTTTCATCACCCCAATTACCCACTAGCAGTCATTCCTCATTCCCCACCCCCTCCAGACCCTGGCAACCTCTCTCTTGGATTGCTTTCTCTCTCTATGGATTTGCATATTCTGAATATTTCATGCAAATGTAATCATATACTATGTAGCCTTTTGTCCTTTCATCCATGCTGTAGCATGAATCAGCACTTAGCTCCTTGTTTGTGACTAAGTTATGTTCCAGTATGTGAATATACTGCATTTTTTATCCATTTATCAGTTGATAGACTTGTGGGTTGTTTTCCCTTTTTGGCTATCAAGACTAATGCTGCTATGAACATTCAGGTACAGATTTTTTGTGTGAAAATATGTTTTCAATTTCTCTTTGGTAGAATTTTTACCTAGGAGTAGAATTTCTTGGTTATATGATAACTCCATGTTTAACTTTTTGGTGAGCTGAGGGTGGCCAAGTTTATATCTGCTGCATTCATCTACTTCTCCTTACTTTTTGCTCAGAACTCACCCTAGCAACAAAAGCCCCACACCTTCTCCCTCCACATTGTTGAGTACCACTATGAACCTAGCTCCTGGACAAAACATGGAGGCCACCAACTTCAGGCAAGAAGAGAATCAATTGCAGGCACCAGGGTAAACAACCTTCAGGAAGACTTTGTCTGCTTTCTTCCTGCCATGCTTATACTACCCATTCTGCCTGAAGCCTAAAGACTTCTTATGCAATGTTACAATGATTGGAGTTCTGGATTTTATATTTCAAGCTGCCTTCATCCAGGCACCCCAACCCCCATCTCACTTCTGCCTACTGAGCATGGTGTGCTTGCATCTTCCCAGGTTTCAGCTGTGAGACCCTTGGTAATCTATTTAATTTGTGTCCTCACTTCCATTTTTCACAAATCTCCAATTTGAAGGGCTATTGGGAGGATAATATTAGATAGTTTATAAAAGTAGAAAGCACCTCATACAGTAAACATTCAATATTTGAGCTCCTTTCCACCTTGATCCAGCATTGCTTCTCATCTTTGAAAGATCATAAAGGATTTGCCCCTTCATATTAGGGATCCATCTGAAATCTTGTTACCATTCAAGACTGCTTTATATTGACCATCAAATTCCCCAGGCTCTGAGCCTCACTTTTCTCCCACTCCACCTGCTGGTCCATCTTACTGACACTTCTGTTTCCTGGAGTCCATCACTGATTACCCACCCTTCTTGACCTTGCTCTACTTCCTCTTGACTTTATCGTGTATTACTCCAGCCCCTCTCTTTCTAGCACTTGCCAGCCTTGTCTTTCTGCCACTCCATCCTCATAAATCCTCCGCCCTGGACCAGTGACAACCCTCTTCCTTTTGTCCTATTACCAGGGTGGCGAGTCTTGTTGGAGAAAATCACACAACTCACCACATTTAGTGTCTCTAACTCCAACTGGTCCCTGAATCATCCTGTAATATGGGTCTGGGTAACTCTCTTTCCCTTACCTATATAAAGTTGCTCTTCCAAACCCTTCACAGCTTCCCTAAAGAGCCCTACCCAACTCCAACAGCTCTCTCCATCAGTTGATAGCTTCTTCTCCATTCATGAAGAGAGCAGGAGCTCCAGCTCTCTTCCTTATTGATTCTTGACTTCCAAGAGAGGAGTTGGCATCTTTTGCTCCATATCCCCACCCCAGCAAGAACAGATTAGTAATGACAGAATAAACACTGTACTTAGCTCTTGGATCCACCCACATACAGCTTGTCTGGGGATTCTTCTTGGCTTCCTCTAGGTCCTGTAGCCCTACCTGCCCTGGTACTTTCCTTCTGTAGTGAAGGAACATGTGTCCCACTTTTGCCCTCTGCTGACCTTCCTAACTTGTTCAAATGTCTCTATTCCACCTATGCTACTGCTCCTGGCCGTAACTGATTGTGCATCTTCTCTGAGCCTAGCAATGTGCAATGCACATTTTTATCTCAATTAATCCTCTCTAAAACAAACCTTTGAAGTGTGTCTTATCCCTCCTTTACTAATGAGGTTCAGAAACTTTAAGTAACTCGCTTAAGTTAAGTGACAGAGCTGGACCTTGGCCTGCTTCTCTCTTTTCACTCTGCAGTTTGGGCATCTGTGACCAACTTTACCAGCCACGATCAGGATCCTCAGTCCCTCCTCTGTGCCTGACTATTCCAGATCCACTGTGCTCATTCACTGCACTTTGTAGGTGTTCCTCAGGTGGCTCTGAGCCCCTCCAGGGCAGGAAACTTCATTTCATGTGCCCTCTATAAATACTTTTATTTTTTTTAATTCATTTTTATTGTTAGACTTATTGGGGTGACATCTGTTAGCAAGGATTACATAGGTTTCAGGCATACAATTATAAATACTTTTAATTGCATTAAATTCAAGCTATCTTTGACTGTGTTTCAGTGTTCTGTGGTTAGTTGAGCATTTTGCCCTTATTCTTTTATAAATTGAGGGGACATGAGAAAGTGATGATACTAGAGAAAAGATATGAACTCTCCTAACCTTGGTACAATAGGGACAAAGTTGAGAAGTACTGTGGATGCTAAAGTCAGTGACTGGCATCAGTTGGACATGCTCTGGGCTTTAGGTGGTCTGCAGTATATTCAATTGAGAATGAAATGAACCAAACTGAATCATATTTGTGGAATGCTAGCAATATATGATTTAGGTTTATAACTAAAGCATGAGGGATAATTGAGCTTTATGATTTTCTCATTTCCATGGATTTCCACTCCTTAGAAGGAGACTCTATGGTCTTATGTGTACTCACTTGATTCATATAGAAACACTTCCTTGGCATGTACCATGCACATGTGTCCTGGAGCTTTACTCACACTAACCATTTAATTCTCACAGCAACCCTAAGAGGTAGGTACAGTGATCACCTTAAAAAAAAAAAAAAGATGAAAAAACAGAAGCAGAGAGAAGTGAAATAACTTGCCCAGGCACACGGTTTCTGAGTAGTAGCAATCCATACTCCTCACCAGCACACCACACTGCCTCTGTCGTAATGCACTTGCAGAACACACCATGTGCGGGAGCAGATGACGGAATCTCATGTGATATACAAAGAAGACCAAATCTGCTTGTGTTTTTAGATACATTCTTCCTGACACAAAGCAAGAATGAATATATTCTGGTGGAATGATCTCAGCTTACTCCCACGTCAATAACCAGCTTTTCCAGCAAGATGTGAGCACTGGGTCTGGCTGATTCTAACTGACTTGGATGGGGACTTCATCCCTTTGGATATTATATATGTCTTATGTTCTGGAGAGTGATTTTTCTTAGTGAGGAAGTAAACAAAAGAATAATAAACTAAACAAAGGAACAAAGAGAGTTGCAGCTGAAGAAACAATTCAGTGAGGATGTGGAGACAGAAAGCAAAAACATGAAGGGGCTTACAAAAAGTTACTATGTAACTATACCTCTTCACAAAGAAATTAAAACCAGGTTCCCAAGTGACTTTAACTTCAGTCATCCAAACTAATTTACATAAAATTCTATCTGATACATTTGACAAGATCTCTAAGGTCTGAACTCAAGTTACACTATAACATAAAGCTAATTGTAGATGAGAAAGATCATGGCTGTCCAGATATCAACTTTACCTGAGAGACCAAAATGAAAGGCTATGTTTTGTGAAAATTTGCGGGAAGAAGAGAATAAACATTGTTCTTTTCTTACTCACCATGTGCCAGGCCTATGCCAGGGGGTTGACAAATATTGGTTGGTCTCATTATCTCCAACTTACAGATGAAGAAACTGAAGCTCAGTAGATCCTGAAGCAAGTAAGGGCTGCACCCAGGGTTTAAGCTCATGTCTCTCTTTTTTTTTTTTAATTTAATTTTATTTACTTATTTATTTATTTTTGTATGTGGGTAGTTCCCTGACTGGGAATCGAACCCAGGCCGCAGCATTGACAGTGCCAGTGCCGAAGCCTTAAGCCACTACACCACCAGGAAACTCCCTCATGTCTCTTTATAACAACATTCTGTCTGTGAATTCTTAAAAACATTGCTATAGGTTTGTGATTTCAAAAAATAATTAACTCATTTTGTAGTATATACGTATACGGAATCATTATGTTATATATCTGGAACTAATATTATGTTATCTGTCAGTTATATCACAATTTTAAAAAATGATTAACAATGTACATTTACCTACCCTGAATCTGGGTCTCGGGAGCCACTCTAGTCACTGCCTTATAGGTGTCCCAACCACTTCCAACCTAACAGTTGGAAATGAGAGTTGGTAATAAGGAACTTTACCCTTTGAGAGTAGAACTCTCATTATTTTCAAGGTTTTTGTTTGCTTTAAACCGCAATTCACAACAAGAAATAATATTTTATATTGTGAGCCAGTATATACAGAATATAGTATTTAACTGAAACAATATTTAGGCCGTTATAGGTGATGTTCTCTTTTCTTTTCTATTCCACTTTTAAAATATCCTGATCTTGAGCTATTCAACTGATTTCATGGTCCACTAAATAGGTTAAGACCTACAGTGTGAAAAACACTGTCCTTGAGGATTTTGAGACTTTTTTCCCCTCATTTTACAAATGTAGAAATATAGGCTCCAAAAATGAAGTGACTTCTGTAAGTTCACACAGCTAAGAAGTATTGGATGGAGGACCTCAACCTGGAATTCTGTCTATAATTATGTCCAGTATTCTTTGGAATACAGAGTTTCTCCAGAGGAATCATAAATAAGAAACTAAAGAAAACCCAGATGCAACCCTGGGAGAAGAGAGACACAGATGTGTGAAAAGACAGAGGAGCATTTAATTCAAGTCTCACTGCATCCTAGGCATTTGACAGTCATTTATGGGGCACCTGCTCTGTGCCAGGTGAGAGGCAGGAGCTGGGAATTCAGACATAGATAAAACAATCCCTGGCTTAGGGGTTAATAGAGGAGGTTTCCATTGTAAACTGATAAATTACAGTGCAGGGTAATTAGAACCAGGCTAGTGATGCAGTAAGCACAGCTGGAAACCAGAGAAAGGAAGAATTCTGTTTGCAGTGGAGGGGCTGGGCAGACAAGAGACCTGAGGAGCCTGTGAGAGAAGGCTTGGCAGCGGGTACAGTGGAATGGTGGTGGCGGTGGTGGTGGTATGGGCTGAAGGTCTTAAAGGCAGAAGACACTAGATGGGTGAAGGAAGAGAGTATTTTAGGCAGCTGGAGTAGTGTGAGCAAACTGCAGGAGCTAGCATGTGGAGCACAGGGGACAGGAGGCTAGGGAGTGGAGGGACCCTCTTTGCAACTTAGTGAAGTCACCGCTGCTCACTGGAATGAATATTCCTTGAACAGTGAAGGCCAGACAGAAAAGCAATGTGTTTTATACACACACACACACACACACACACACACACACATATATGTATATGTATATACATATGTAAACCCTTTGTTCAAATGAAACCAACATAGAGGCCCAATGTGCAAGAGAGGGGTAGAGAATTAATTTTTTCCTTAACGGAAACATATATGCTATTGTTTGGAAGTATTTTTGAAAAATCCTTGATGGGGGTAAAGAGGCAGATTCTCACTTTGGGGTCTGAATTTGCTCCAAGACTTTAAGAAGAGGACAAAGCTGTGGTGTCTAAGAGAGGAGGTTGCTCCCAGGCAGTGCAGGAGAGCAGGACAGAAGGATCCATTGAAATGGGGGAAGGTCCATGGTGCTCCTGCTATGGGCCCCCATCTCCATGGTTACCCACCCTCTAATCCATTCTCCCTTTATCAAAATCCAGAGTAAATAATCCTTTTAAAAAGCAAAACCCTTCAATGGCCCCCTTCACTCTCAGAAGAATCCAAACTCATGACCACAGCCTCCCAGGCCTTGCACCATCTGCCTACTGGCTGCCGCCCAAGGCCTCACCTCCTGCTGGCTTCCCTCACTTAACCACCAGCCATCCTGCCCTCCCTTTCTAACTTCATCCCACACACTTCCTGCTCAGAGCTTTGGTGGTGTTGTTCCCTCTGCCTGGCCCACTCTTCACGCAAATTATTTGTATTTTTCTCCATCATTTCAATCAGGTCTCTTCTCAAATGTTACCTGAGCAGAGGGCCTCCCAGCCGACGAACAGTCTCCCCATCTCTTTTCATGCTCTCTCTCTGCTTTATTTCTTCAAAGCACATAATATGCAGCAACATAGTTGTTCATCTTTATGACTTCCCCACTGGAGTGAAAACTCCTGGAAGGTAGGATTTGACTCTCTTAGTCCTTGTTATCTATCCAGCATCTAGAATGGTATCTAACACAGAGAGGCTATATAAACATGTGTTGAGTGAGTTGATTTGCCAAGGGGGCAGAGGAGAGATGAGAGGAGTTGAGAAAGCAGGAAACTGCCAAGAGCAGGGAACTTTGGAAGGGTTTGGACTTTCACTGCCTGTAGGATGGGGTGGAGTGAGGTTTCAAGACAACTTCATCTGGATTGTAAAGGGCAGGTAGGCTCCCAACTGGCATATGCATTAAATGTGAAACAGATCAAACAGGAGCTGATGAAGTGGATACAGAGGTGAGGCCTGGTGTCCCACTGCCTTCACCTTCTTGTAAACTGACTCTTCAGGCCTTGCATCACAGCGAACCCTAGATATATCAGCATTAGCTAGCTATAAAGTGGCCTTCCTTGTTTCACACAGAGGATGAACCCTCGGACTCCTCTCACCACAAGAAAGGCAGCTTCTTGCACTCTGGAGAGGGGCCTGGGGAATTGCTGTGGGAAACCCAAGGACCAGTCTGCAGTCTGGATCTCTGCATAGGTGGGGTCAGTGCATCAGTGTGAACCTATGACAAGTGTGGGCACCTGTAATTTGACGGCCCCAGATGTGTCATGCATGCAAATGAGGGCATTCTCCCACAAGGTTCACCCCAGACCTCTGTGAGCTGTCATCATTGATTTCCCATGCTTGGTCTCATACTGTGTTTCTTGCTTCTAAGCAGAAAGAAGTGAGATAGGCAATAGGGAGAGAGCTTGGCAGAGATGGAGAGACAAAGAAGAGAAGAGGCAGAAGGAAAAAGGGATGAGGGAGGGAATTTTTTTTAAAAAGCCTCAGAACGAGATGTTGGAAAAGATCAAGGCAAAAGGGAAAGGAAGTGAGGAGAGAAAAATTCTGAGATGTTCTAAATTAGAGATGCTGGAGAGTAAGAGAAACACAGGAATAATTAACCAGCTAATAGCTGTGGGCCAAATAACAAAAGACGGCTCACATTCCTGAATGTATGTTGGAACTTTGAATCAATCTCAGATGTCTAGGAGCGGACCACTGGATGCCATCACATCCTGAATATGCATGAATTTTCAGGAACATCACCTGTAAGCAAGAGTAATAAGTATGTCTTCCTTAAAGACTGTGCACCTATCCTAGAACTGCCTTCCTTCACCTTTTCCCATCCCCCTTATCTGTAGCCAACTTAATTCCTTTCAAAAACAGCTTACATCTTCCTTCTCCAAAACTAGGCTGACCAGATGGTACATTTGAAATGGGACATACGGTCAACCTAGTCTCACTGAACTAAATTCAAGGTTTCAGTAGGCTGACCCTAGGTACCGTTTGAAATAGGGCAGTACTGTTGTTTTCTATCCCATTTAAAATAGGACGTCTGGTCAGCCTACCCAAAACATAATGTGTAAAAATGCTCAACAACTCCAAAATGGCAGACATTTGTCTTTTCCACCTAGCCCTGGTGCTGATGTTTAGATTTCATGTCCCTAGAATCTACCTGGTCCTTTTCTGGCTAGCATATGGCTCAGTAAACCCTTTCTTTTAAAAAGACTTTCATCCATGGAAGTCAAGTCTTATTTAATAAGGGAATCAGAAAGGCAAACAGAGAGGACAGGGAATACAGAACAGAATGGCTGGAATGAGGTAAAAGTCATGTCACCAAGATGTGCTTGTTTTAGACCTACATAAGATTGGAACAGAGTGACACAAGCACGAGGGGATCCTGTGGTGACTGAAGAATGGCGTCTGAAGCCAAAGTGGGGGTTGGACAGTCCCTGGTGGCATGAAACACCGGAGACAAATGGATCACCCTATCAAATAATGTTGGAAGACTAACCCATGGTCAAAGACAGAAGAAGTTTGCATCTTAAGCAAGATCACTCTCCCTGGTATTTGGAAGACTGGATCAAAATGGGAGACTAAAGGCTGTTTAAGTTATTCAGCTTCCCCAATGAACTGCAGGAAGCAGAGAGAACACGGACAGCTACACCTGCCTCCAAACACTGCTGGAGACCAGAGATATGGTTTAAAGACCTTCCCTCTCTCCCAAAACTTGCCCCCCAGGACCATCTAGTGTCTGCTCTACAGCAAGACACCAAAAAAATACAAATCAGAGAAATAAAGTGATCTCCTGGGCTCTGCTGGGAATAAAGCCCTTATGCCAGGGAAGAAGAACACAACAGACAATATGAATACCTTAGGATTTAAAGCCTCTCAGAAAGATGAAAAATCTCCAGAAAAGGATCTTACAGATCTAGAAATTTATGAACTAACTGACAGAGAATATAAAGTAGCCGTTCTAAAGACTCTCAGAGAAATGAAAACATACTGTCAAAAAGTCATAGCTGTGATTAAGGATATCAAAAAGGAAATCCGTGAACGAAATGAACAGTTTAACAAAGAAATTCAAACTGTAAGGAAGAATGAGATAAATAATACAATAAAAGAAGTGAGAAATGAAATAACTGCCATAGAAAACAGGGCCAACCAGATGGAGGAAAGAATTAGTAATATCGAAGATCGGAACATGGAAACATCTGAGAAAGAGGAAGAGAGGGAATACAGAACCAAAAGGATTGAAAGAACTCTGCAAGAACTATCTGACTCCATGAGACAAAACAACATCAGGATAATAGGATTGGAAGAAGGAGCAGATCACTCTACAGAGAACATACTCAAACAAATAGTAGACGAGAACTTTCCAAACCTATGGAAAGATCTGGAACCCCAAATTCAAGAAGAAAATAGGTCCCCTAGATACCTGGACCTTAGCAGGTCTTCTCCAATACACATAGTCCTGAAGATGTTAAAAATCAGAGACAAAGAGACAATTCTCAAGGCAGCCAGGGAAAAAAGAACTATAACCTTTAGAGGAAAACCCATCAGGCTGACATCAGATTCTCAGCAGAAACTCTGCAAGCCAGGAGGGAGTGGAATCCAATATTCAAAACTTTATTTTTTTATTTTATTTATTTATTTTTTTTGCTTTTTGGTATGTGGGTAGCTCCCTGGCTGGGAATCGAACCCAGGCCGCAGCGCTGACAGCACCAGCGCCAAAGCCTTAAGCCACTACACCACCAGGGAACTCCTCAAAACTTTAAAAGAGAGAAACTTCCAGCCAAGAATAAATTATCCAGCAAAATTATCCTTCAGATATGAAGGTGGAATAAAGACCTTCTCAGACGCAGAGAAGCTGAGGGAACTTGCCAGCACGAGGCCGGCACTTCAAGAAATACTGAAGGAGGCTCTTCGACCTGAAACAAAG
>PVJL010009430.1:27118-57443 GCA_004026885.1 Lyroderma lyra
ATCCTCACATATCGATCATCACTCTAAATGTTAATGGACTGAACTCACCAAAAAAAAAGACAGAGTAGCAGACTGGATTTAAAAACCCATCCATACGCTGTCTCCAGGAGACACACCTCAGCCATGAGGACAAACACAGACTCAGTGAAAGGATGGGAAACAATGCTCCAAGCAAATGGGAACCAGAGAAAAGCAGCAGGAGTTGCCATACTGATTCCTGATGAAACAAACTTCAGGTTAAAAACCCTTTAAGACTCACTTTTTTGGAAAAACTCTTTGAGTTTTGGAAAAACCTTTATCTTCCTTCTCAAGTTAAGTGACACTCTTCCACCACCTGGGCTCCTGTAGCCCTTTGCATGTAACCCTATCACAAGAGGAATCATTTCATACTGTAAGTGTCTGTTTACATATCAGTCTCTGTCACTGTCCCTAGAAATGAACTCCTTGAGGGTTGTGATACTGTATATTTCCTTTTTTTTTCTTTTATGTGGGTAGTTCCCTGGCTGGGAATCGAACCCAGGCCGCAGCATTGACAGCGCTGAGGCCCTGAGCCACACCACCACCAGGGAACTCCTGTATATTTCTTTTGTATCCTCACCCCTAGCATGATAACTGGTTTATGATAGATCCTTAGTAAATGTTACTGATAACTGACAAAAAAAGAGAACACATTAAAAAAAAAAAAATTGGAACAGAGAGCTCAGACACTGTATCCTTGGTCATCCTTCCGGCTTTGGAATCTCCCTGCCAGGAGCCCCACCCTATTCCTGGCTCCTGATGTCGGGTTCCTTTTGTTTCCTAGGTGTCCTCAGTCCCAGGTGGTGAGACTATCAGGGTGTGGAGTGCTCTGAATGATCGTTAATAACTGAGGCTAATGAGTAATGAGTCCAGCCCCTCCCTGGGCTCCATTCTTTCTGCTTGGAAGGACCTGCTGACTCAGAGGGTCAGAGGGTAACCCTAGAGAGGTCACATAGTAGGACTCAGGAGTCAGTTCTAGGGATTTTAGGAGAGGAAATCAGTCCAGGAAGAGAAGGCCCTGCAAGGAGAAGAAATCTCTGACATCTATCCTGGAGAAATTTCAGACCTTTAGAAGGAGCAATTGTACTTTGAGGGCTACAGCCCCAGGAAGATTCAGCCTGGTGCCCAGGAGTCCTGGGGGCCCTGAGACAAGAATTGCCCCCCCACAAGTCAGACCTGTTTACTGTTAGTCCCTCAGCTGTCCACTTGCCCACTAGACTGACTCTGTTCCTAGAGGGACCCAGCGTGTTCAGTGTCCCATCCACCTGCTGCCCCAAGTCACCCTTCTCAGAGAGAAAAGGTTTATGAAGGGTCTGGCAGATTGAGAAGGAACAGATGGTAAAAAAGTAAGTGCAGCAAAATATAACCATGGTAGAATCTACAGGGTGTGTACAAGAGTGTTCACTGTACAATTATTGCAAATTTTCTATATGTTTGGATTTCTCTTATATAAAATATCAGGGGAGAGAGAGAAAAGATTGTTTGGTAAATAGTAGGTACTCTTAAGTGTCAGGCATGAGCCGTTGAATCCCTTTCTAGGAGAATTTTTATTTCAAATAGCTGGAGAGGGCAATGTAATCCTGAAAGATGACAGGTTGCAGGTGAGAGCACCTGCAAACACCCAATAGAGGAGGGAGAGAATCTTAGACCACTCCTAGGGTGATTAGTAACTTTGCCCACGCAAAGCTGCCAGCCCTTTGGTTGGTGACCTTTCCTTAAGTTTATTCTGCCCCTCCTGAGATCTGGGACTTGGCCTAAAGTAGCTCCACCCTGCCACCTGTAACCCTTGGGAGGAGAGGCAGGATAAGATGTTCCAGACCCTGCTTGACAACTGACCTTAGGAGGTTGTTCATGTTTGCGCAGGAGGTGAGGTTCACATGATAAAGCACAGGGGGAGGGCTTGGAACTGGTATAAGAGAGCTGCACGTTTCTGGAGGGGTTACTTTGCACTTGAAACTGCGAGGTGAGGGGTGACAGAAGCCTGAGCTAAGGGGTGACAGGGATGCCTGGGTTTGAACTAGGGGGAATTCAAGCTGAGCTGGAGAAAGAAGGCTTGGAGTGAGTGGGAGGGGACCTGAGTGTCAGTTAACTGGGGCATCTGGATCTGAGGTATTCATAGGTGCATCGATAGCTGGGTCTTAGATGAAGGAGTGGGGACATCTGGGATGCTCAGGGACATGGGTATAGCCAGATTTGTGTTAGTGGAGAAATAATTATGACAAATAGATCAGGCATCTAGGATCTAATATCTTGAGCTGGTCCCAACTCCAGCAACTTCTCAGTCTATCCCACCTCTACCAGAACGGCTTGGACACTGGTGCTGGCAGTCTCTTCTATCACCACTTTCACTCCTCAGGTGACACAGAGACACAACTCTAAAATACTTCTTTCCTTCTGAAACCAGGGTGAAGCTAGGAATTCAAACTATGCTCAGATGCCTCATAAAGCCAGGCCAATGTACCATAGGCAGATATCAGTTAGGGTTTCTCAGACTCCTGGTTTGATAAATTCAACCATCTCTATGATTTGGAGATTGCCTCTACTTCTTTAGAAAATCCCATTCCTGCTTTGTGTCAGGAGGAAGCAGGGCTTGATGCAGCTTAATGCATATAGAGCATTAGGACTGATTTTCTAGCTTGGGACAGGAGTGTTGGCGACAGACCAGGGAAAAGCAGAGTGGTTAAGGACATAGAAGATAGTATACTCAAGAAACAGGACTACAAACCATGGATAATCCTTTCTAAGCCCAAGACTGGGTTGGCTAGTTCTGAATTAAAGGACCAAAGAGCCTGAGTCTCTCAACTGGCAGTCAAGAGTGTCTGGGTAAATAAAGTCCAGAGAACAAAGGGTAAATCTTCACTTTCTCCTTTCTTCCATTCCAGCCCCAGAATGTTGGCCATTGCTCTTCTTGCCCTTCTCTGTGCATCAGCCTCTGCCAATGCCAGTAAGTGAGAAGCCAGGAGCCCAGTACCAGGGTCACTGCTGGTGACCAAGGCTTTCAGAGGCAGGCTCGTTGGTGGGAACTGAGCTGTGGGAGGAATAGGGGTGGTGGGGAGAAACTGAGTTCTTGGGGAATTTCTCCCTCCAACTCCTACTTTCCCCTCCAGTTCAGGCTAGGTCATCCTCCTACAATGGAGAGTATGGAGGTGGCGGAGGACAGCGATTCTCTCATTCTGGCAACCAGCTTGATGGCCCCATCACCGCGATCCGTGTCCGAGTCAACAGATACTACATTGTAGGGTAAGACTGAGTTTCTGTGTTTGGGGAGCCTCTAGGATCTTACTCGATTGGGAAGTTCTCAGTCACTTTAGGTCACACCTGTTTCAATCAACAAGTCCTAGGGATAACATGGTATGTGAATGTCATTAGAGGACTTGGATTCGAGACCTGTGCTGCTGAAACCCCTACAACCCAAATACACATGACCTTGGGTAAATCATATACCATAAACTCTCAGGGGCCTGGAAGTTGTCTAGTTAAATCCCCTTAGCATCTTCCATCTTTGCTTGATGCCTCTCCCAAAATGTGTATCCTTCTGATCCTGGTTCTGCATCTTGGGAGAGCATGGGCAAATCTTTTTCCTCCTGAGAGCCTTTCAGATATTTGAAACATCCCTTTGCTTCTTTCAGGTAGGGGTTGGGGACACAGTGGGAGTTTAGACTTTAAATTCAAGCTCTGACACTTATTGTCTAGGTGACTCTGGGCAAGTTGTTTTCCCTCTCTGAGCCTGTCTGTCATCAAAATGAGGAGTTGAAGTTCCCTATATGATCTCCGAGGACTCAATGAACTTCCACATACTGTGGGACTGGCAGGAGACTTGTCATCCTTGTCACTAGTTTGAAGGTCTCAGCATATAGACCAACAGGTCCTGAGTTCTAATCACCCTATTCTGTGTCTGCCCTCCTTCTCTCCTTACCCTGTCCCCAGTCTCCAAGTGCGCTATGGCAAAGTGTGGAGCGACTATGTGGGTGGCACCCAGGGAGACCTGGAGGAGATCTTTCTGCACCCTGGGGAGTCAGTGATCCAGGTGTCGGGCAAGTACAAGTACTACCTGAGGAAGCTGGTCTTCGTGACTGACAAGGGCCGCTACCTGCCTTTTGGGAAAGACACAGGCACAAGTTTCAATGCTGTCCCCTTGCATCCCAATACCGTGCTACGATTCATCAGTGGCCGAGCTGGCTCTCTCATCAATGCCATCGGTCTGCACTGGGACGTCTACCCAAGTGACTGCAGCAGCTGCTGAGCCACACCCTCCTCCTAGGCAGGGCACTGCTGTGGGGATGTGAGAACCCCCTCACTACTAACCCCATCCACAAGGCTTAATAAAAAAAATAAAAGTCATGACTAAAGCTAGTGTGTATGTAGATGTCTGCAGCTGGGATCCACCTTCTGACTCTGGGTATGGATGGGGGAATTTCATTCGTGGCTATCTATAGGACATCAATCTGGGGAAAAGTGGAAGGATAAGGGAAAGAGGTATAAAAGTCTTGGGCTTTTTGTCATTTATCAAAAGGAGATAAGATTCTGGCTTGCACCAACTCTGTTTTCAAGGATAGCTCCTAAGAGTGTTTACCCAAACTGGAGTTCTGAGGCTGAGGCCTAGTTGTGGCTTATTGCCAAAATCCCAGATGTTCTACTCTCTAGCCCTTCTCTCCTGTTGTCCCTCAACCCTTTGAGATAGCACCAAAAGGCTTTCACCTCACTCTCTTGACCTTAACCCATTTACTACACATGGGTGGCCTGGACCATTACCCTTTGTTCTTGCCCAGAACCCACCTGAATCTCAAAGTTTAGCCTCATTTTGTATAAAGGACTCTATTAGCCCAGCCTAGTTCCTCCCCACCTTTATTCCTAAGTTCTGGTGTCCTTGCTTAGCTCTCTCAGAACTGGGATTCTTTCCTTAGGAAGCCACTACCTCCTCACAGTTTCAACACTGCTGATACCAATACTCAAAACAGGATATTCTGAGGTGGGGAAATTTTCCATGAACATAAGGGGTTGGTTACATTTCAGAGGGAAGCATTAGAGGGACAGGATAGATTCAGCAATACAAAGCTGCTTTGGAAATAATTTTTAGGACTCTGGGTACCAGTCCTGAAACATTTCTTCCTAATTAGATAAAGATAATAGTTATGTACATGTAATTTTATAAAAAAACATTAACATTATAGAAACAAACTCATGCCTACCCTGTTTTTATAACAATTCCTTTCTCTTAAACAATCAATTCCATGGAATGGAATATTATGTCACTAATTGTTTTATTGACATATATCACATAATATAAAATTCACCATGTTCCATTTCAGTGGTTTTTGGTATATTCACAGATTGTACAACCATTACCACTAATTCCAGAATACTTTCATCATCTCAAAAAGAAACTCCATACCCATTAATCAGGCACTACTCATGCTCATCCTCAGCCCTTAGTAACCACTCATGTACTTTCTGTCTCTATGGATTTGCCTATCCCAGACATTTCATATAGATGGAATCATACAATAATGAAGACTTTCATGTCTCGCTTCTTCCATTTAACATGTTTTCAAAGTTCATCCATGTTGGACCATGTATCACCACTTCAATCCTTTTTATGGTTGAATCTGACAGATTTCTGACAGATCAAATGTGCCCAGTGAAGGCAGTGGCATCTAAGCAGCAGCCACAATAGAAGAGGACTAAGAGATGGGATTGTGGCTTTTTTCTAGTCCACATATTAGGCTTTTGCAGAAGATTTTATTTAAATTAAATTTTCCTTTACTTAATAAATAAAGTTTTTAAATTGCTGAATTGGGCTAATCACACATTTATCAAACATTTCCTCCTAGGTGCTAGGTATATAAAGACTACTGAAAATTCATAGGATGCTAAAGGAGCCCAAAGGAGGGGTAACTTTCTCTGGGGGTGTAAGAATATGAAGAAAAGTGTAAAAAAAAAAAAAAGCTCCCTTTTCCCTTCTCCTGCCTTCCGCCATTTGCCCTACCCTAAAAAGAAAGAAAGAAAGAAAGAAAGGTGTGTGTGTATTGTGTGTAGAGGAGCAAGCAGTACAGGGTACAGGGCCCAGCTTATGCAGAAACCTGAAGATACAAAAACTACAATGGTTCCAGTACAGCTAAAATGCAAAGTACAACTGTGCAAAAAACGAAGTCTCATGGAAAGGCGGAGACCATGAATGTCATGCTACACAATTTAAACTTTAACTTATAGGCTATGGGAAGATACTGAACCAAAATTTTGCTCAGGGGATTGATAAGGTTTATAAGAATATCATTTTTCTCGTATAAAATTGACTGAAGGTGAAGCAGGATAAGAAAATACTTAAGATAATGAAGTTCAAGTGATGGGTGTGGAAGTCATCCAGGGAAAAACTATGGGTAAATAAAAAATGAGAAGGCTGAAATCAGAGGATTGAGGAAGATCAACTTTTTTTTTTTTTTTTTTTTGTATGTGGGTAGCTCTCTAGATGGGAATCGAACCCAGGCCGCAGCGCTGACAGCACCGGAGCCTTAAGCTACTACACCACCAGGGATGATGGTTGGTCCAAAGAAGAGGAATCAGTTAAAGAAATAAAGAATGGTGTGGTCTGGGAGGTAAACAAAATGAGGATTGAAGCACTAAAAGGCAAGAGAGAAATTTCTAGGAGTGGCTAATGCCACTAAGTCAAGAAAAAGACAAACTTCAGTTTCCTTGGCGTTGGCCATCAGAAAGTCATTAATACCCTAAAAGTTCCAGTGGCCCGGGGGGTAGCTGGAGCCAGGTTACAACTGCTTAAGGAATGAATGGGAAATGAGAAAATGCTATCCTCAGAATTTACCAGAAAGTTTGTACCCTTTTCCGACATCTCTCCATTTCCTGTACTTCACAGCTCCTAGCAACTACCATTCTACTCTCTGTTTGTATGAGTTTGACTTTTTAATTTTCGATTCCACATAGTGATACCCTGCAGTATCGATTTTGCTCTTAAGCCTTTCAACTGACTGGATGAGGCCCACCAGATTATTCAGGAAAATGTTTACTTAAAGTCAAATGCTAGCCATGTCTACAAAGTATCTTCACAGTGACATCCTACATTAGTTTTGATTGAATACTATATTCTAGCCTAGCCAAACTGACACATGAACCTAATAAAACCTAGGAGGGGTGGGAGTGAAGGAGTCAGCTGACCAAAGTCAGGTCAAAGGATTACTGAGCAATGCTGGGAACCTAGCTATCAAAGGTCACAGTGAGTCAACACAGTACTGCATAGGGACTTAGGAAACATAAACTGGCAGATGCTAACCATGTCTGCAAAATATCTTCACAGCAACACCTAGATTAGTTTTGACTGAATACTATACTATAGTCTACCAAACTGACACATAAATTACCTATTGCATCTTATAAAACCTAGGCTATATGACCTCAGCCAACTCTCTTAACCTCTCTGGGTTTCAATTACCCATTTGAACTTATTTGGGTCAGATGCTCTTTTAGAACTATCTAGCTCTCACATCCTAGAACTCTTAAATTCTAGGAATTTTACTGCTACATAAAAATAATGGCCTCACTGTCCAGTGGTTCAATGTTATATAGGAATAACTGAGATGTGTGGATGGAGAAGGAGGTCCCAGATACATAGCCTGAGATGGCTAGAATGGGAGCATATCTGGAATGGATGCAGTCTGAGGCCTCCTCGTGTAGAAAGTGCTCTGGAGCGTGCCTGAAATGAAGGGCCCAAATTTCGCTGACTACAAAGGGAGCCCATAGCTCTCCTGATGACAACCTGGATTCAAAAGGCAACCTCTCAAAAAGAAGACCCCCAACCCCAGGCCAAAAGGAGGTCACCATGGACTCCACAGTGGCTGGTACTGGGTCCTTAAGCTCTCACTGCAGAGGGGAGCAGGGAGAGAGCTGTGCCAAGGGAACACAGGGCCAGGCCTCTTGAGTAACCCTAAAAATAGAAAAGTCTCAACCTGCACAAGTTGATGCAGTCATCCAGGAGACAGCTGAGAGCAAATCTCTAAACAATTACCAAGAGAACTCAACTCTCCAAGTTAACAGAAGACTCCCCTTAGACTACAGCTCATGGATTTCAAGAAAGTTTTGGGTTCAATAAATTCAAGTCTTGCCAATGAAAGCATTCAATTCTTGGAGTATCATGAATTTGGACTTGTGTGTGCTGAAGAAAGATAGCAAATATAGATTGATTATTAACATAGGGCACATGAGATTATATTTAGAGATCACTCAGGAAGACTGTATTGGCAGTTATACGTGTTTTGCCTGGAGGGCGGTTTATTTAAGGGGAAACAGGGAGAGACGGAGAATGGAAGAGGCAACTAACATTTATTGAACATCCATTATGAGTTTAGGTTCTTACCAAAATGACCTCATTTAATTGTGACAATAATCCTGTTGAAAAGTAGTAATATTATGCCCATTTTTCGGGTGAAGTCACCAAGATAGAAAGCTGATATGTTTACGGGTAGTATGAGGTTCACAAGGGCAGATGTCAGAGGCCACTCCCCACCCAAATTACACCCCGACTATTCCCCAGTATTTAACACCTGAGCAAACCCAAGCAAAAAGCATCTTTTCTATTCTCTGCTTCATTTTGCCACCAAAAGGAAACTCACTCCAAAACCCTCTAAATCTTGGTAGAGCAAATTAAAATGAGATCTGTTGGATTTAGTACAAAACTAGAACTCAGAAAAATTATATTACTTCATTCAGTCATATTACAAATATTTATTAGGTGGTTATGATGTGCCAGGCACTCTGCTAAATGTTATTACTTGTCCAAAGTCATAAACAGCATGTAGTAGAGTCAGTATTAAACTCAAGTCTTTCTGATGTCAAAATCTAGGCATTTATTTTTCACATGTCCAATATTTTCAAACATCTTAGAAACAAAGTCTTATTAGGTATTCCAATACGAGAATCACACAGTTGGAAAACCATGTCATGCCTCTGCACAAGATATAGAAGTTGTGACAATTAAGTTCGCGAACTCATCCTAGAAAAAGTGCTACACACCTTGGTAAATATCACCACGGTAACCTTTGAAGGACTCCCCTTAGAAGCTATGCACTGACTCCAACACCTAGTCCACCCTTCCAAGCAATTTTGGAACTCTTTTTCTGGAATGGCCATCAGAGCTGTGGTCATATTACCCTTGATCCTGAATGTCATCAAAATGTCTTCCTTTTAATATTTCCTTTATCTTTGGGTAAAGAAAAAAGTCACTGGGGGCCAGATCAGGTGAGAATGGAGGGTGTTCCAATACAGGTATTTGTTTACTGGCTAAAAACTCCCTCACAGACAGTGCTGTGTGAGCTGGTGCATTGTCATGATGCAAGAGCCATGAGTTGTTGGTGAAAAGTTCAGGTTGTTTTTGTCTAACTTTTTCATGTAGCCTTTTGAGCACTTGCAAATAGTAAACTTGGATAACTCTTCCTCCAGTTGGTACAAATTCATAATGAACAATTCCTCTGATACCAAAAATGGTTAGCAACATTGTTTCCACTCTTGATTTAGATGGAACTTTTTTTGGTCCATGGTGAATTGACTGACTTCCATTTGTGTACTTTGACACTTTGTTTCAGAACCGTATTGGTACACCTATGTTTCATCATGGCCCAAAACACCATCTTGCCTCTCTAAAAGGTCTTGGCAAACTTTGACTCTCTCCTTTTGTTCATCAGTGAGCTCCTGTGAAACCATTTTTGCACATACCTTTCCCATGCCAAGATTTTCAGTTAAGATTTTCCTTTTTCTCTATCAACGTTAACTTGATCTGCTGTGCTTCTCAGTCAGCCGAATACTTTGAGGCACAATTTGATGATTTTTGCAATGTCTTCGTCAGTTCTGCTCATTACTGGCCGCCCTGACCTCTCTTCATCAGCAACACTTTCTGTCCCCTCAGAAAAACATTTAATCCATTTGTACACTGCCGTTTTCTTCATGGCATTAACCCATAAACTTGGACTAACATGTCCCTGATTTCACTTTCACTCTTGCCAAGTTAACAAGAAATTTAATGTTTGGTCACTCCTCTAATTCAAGTTCCAACATTCTCACGACAGTACACACAAAAAAGAAAAAACGCCACTCAGCAAGATACTGCCACATGTCAACATGAACACAGCTGTGAGACACAGGTATACTAAGGTTATGAGTACAATTTGTTTGTACAGTGCTACCAATGTAAGCGCACGGTGGCAAGTTCACAAATTTAATACTACCATCACTCCAGAAAATTCCCTCTGGGCCCTTCCCAGTCCAACTCTCAAAAGGCAACCACTCTTCTGATTTTTCCACCATAGTCTAGTTTAGCCAGTTCTGCATTCAAGTTGTTGAGATATGACATATCATGTAGACTGTGGAAAACTCCACTATACACTTATTAGAGTAAGAGTGAAAAGGCAAATAACAGAGTGAAAAGGCCAGGGACCCCCAGGTCACATTCTGAGAATCTCTGGCCTAGGGATTACAGTATATTGTTTTCTTTTAAATATTAATATCCTATTCTATTTTTTTGTTCTTTGTAGAACAAACTTCATCATTCCAGTGAGCACATCAAATTTGCCCATGGACAACAGCCATAAAAGCTAATTTCAGTCCTCAGTACTCAGAAAAGGGCCTGAGGACTGTTCAGTAGGAACCCTGCTGAACCCCTTTGGGTAGTATCCCGCCCCCAGCTCTTAAATAATTGTATATGAGGGAAAATATGCCCTTCCCTCCTTCCCTTGTCTTTTTTCCTTCTTCTTCTTCTTTTTTTTTTTTTTTAGAGACAAAACAAAGAGATAGTTTATTGAAAGAAAGTACACTCCAAAGAGGTAGGAGTAGCCAGAGAGAGAGAGGTGGGGGGTTGGGGAGAAAGTACACTCCTAAGAGGTAGGAGCGGGCTTGAGCAGGAAAATGGCTCAAGAGCCCTTGTTTGTCTTCTTGTTCATCATGGTATCTCCACCACCTAGGACAGTAGCTAACACACTATAAACAAACACTACATTGTAAATGGAATTATTTTCTTTCTAATTTTCACAAGGCAGATGCAGGTCCTTAAAACAACCCTAGGAAGTGGATTCAACCATTATTATCTTTTAACATCTGAGGAAATGGAGGCACAGAGAGGCTAAATCCCTACTCGGGGTAACCTGGCATCACAGCCCTGTAAAGCTATTTGTTCATCCTTAGAAGTCCTGACTCTTTGACCTCTTTCCCCAAATATCTGGGGACTGGCAACAACTGTGAAAACCCACATAGCCCATTCTGAAGTGCAAGGGAAGATCAAACCTCCAATCGTTTAAGTCAGTGGTTCTCAAAGTGTGGTCCAGGAAATTCTGGAGGTCTCTGAGAGATTTTCAGAGGGTCTGCAAGGTCAAAACTATTTTCATAATGAAAAAAGGCACCACCATTTGATTTTTCCCCACTCACATTCTTTTTTTTTTTTTTTTGAGTGTAAGATGGAGTTTTCAAGAGGCTTTATAATGTGTGATATCACAAAAGACTGAATGCAGAAGCAGATATGAGAATCTAGCTATTTTCTCTAAGTCAGACATTATTAGATTTATAAAAAGATAAAACAAGAGTTCCCTAGTGGTATAGTGGCTAAGGCTTTGGAGCTATCAACACTGTGGCCTGGGTTTGATTCCCAGCCAGGGAACTACCCATATAAAAAATAAAAATAAATAACAATAAAAAGGTAAAACAACGCCACTTATCTATTATTATTATTTTGTTTTTGCTTTGGAACTTTCTTTTTTCTTTTTATTTATTTATTTTTGTTCCCAGGTTTTATTCAAGAATTTATACAGAACATTCCAGAAAAAGGAGTTTCAGTCCTCATCTTCCTCCTGCTAGTCCTGGTTGAGCTGGAAATACCACACGCAGCTCATAGCTCTCTTTGCTGTTGGCAACGACGTGCAGCCAGTCATGCAGGTTGTTCTTCAAGTATTTCTTGGTGAGGTACTTCAAATACCTTTTAGAGAAAGGCACCTCAGATGTTACAGTAATCTTGCTCGTGATGCTCTCAATGGGTACAGCCCCTCCATGGTGATTCCCAGCTTTTCCATTCACTTTGATTCTCTCCTGAAGAAATTGCTCAGAATTGGCAGCATCCATGATTCCATCTTCCACTGGGTGGGCACTGTCAAGGGTAAACTTCAGGACCTGCTTCTTGCCCACCCCCGCAAGCTTTTTCACATGTGCCATAGCGGCACAGGAAAGGCAGAAAGGGATTGGAACTTTATTTTTTAAATTAAATTGTTACTTATGTTATATGTAATGCTTGTTATTGCAATTTTAGGGCAGATTTTTAAATGGAGATATAATTCACATAACATAAAATGTACCCTTTTTAAATGTACGCTTCAGTGGTTTTTCATACATTCATTATGTTGGGCAACTATCATCACTTGTCTAATTACAAAACATTTCCATCACCCCCAAAAGGAATTTCATACCTATTAGCAATAGTCTCAATTCACCAGCTCCTCACCATTTTCTGGCAACTGCTAATCTATAATACTTTGTCTCTATAAATTTATTACTGTAATTTTAAATGCATCAAATATTTTAAATCTCTAATACAGTAAATATGAGTAGATAAAATCCATATAAACAAAAGATCTTTGGGGCTTCAATCTTTAAGAATGTAAAGAGATTCCAAAGCCAAAAAATTTGAGAACTACTAATATTTGCTTTTGTTTTGTTTTTCAGTAGGTTGGACATAATTTTAATAGGTTTAAACCAGGGCCCTACTAGGACCTCAAATATGAGATAATCATCCCTAGATAAGCTTCCAGAAAGGATAGGGAACTATTTAACAGACGGCTGAACCTATAGGACATGAGACCTTGGGCAAAGCTAAGCAACAGACTGAACATGCCTTTATTGCTCAGTTCGACATGTTGAGTGCTGAATTACAAAAAAGTACGGAACAAACAAGCTGGTCTCCTTGGCTCAGACATGCGACATAAGGGGGCACATATGTCACCTAGCTTCTGCATCTCATTTAGTGGCTTTGGGCTCAGCAAGAGGTGTGTACACCGTGACTGTTCACAATGCAGCAAGCGTGCTCCACATCTACAGAACTTAACAGACGTTAAAGCACAACTGACAGGCACTGAATAGTCCCGCAATCCACAAAACGACCACCGGGGAGTTCCCTGGTGGTGTAGTGGCTTAAGGCCTCGGCACTGCGGCCTGGGTTCGGTTCCCAGCCAGGGAACTACCCACATACCTAAAAAAAAAGAAACAACAACAACAACAACAAAAAAAACGACCACCGCCTCATAGGCGCGCGAAACAACTACTGAGTCAAGAAACTGTAGAAAGTGAAGATCGCTACCAGTCATTTAGAATAATCCCGTTTCCACGCAACATCTTCCTTATTCTTATAATCACCTTTTCTGCTACAAAAATAGCGAAAACTACATTTAGTTCAGGGAAATTTTTGGATAAATCGATTAAGTGCCTCCGGTACGAATTCTTACAAAAATTCGTAGTTATTTAAGAGAAAAAAACTGAGGCGAAAAATTATGCACTTACGCACATCTACACCTCAAAAGTGAACGGCGCTCAGCAGCTCCCCCAACAGCCACTGCTACCAACGTCTTAGGCTCCCGAGTTTGCGCCGGAGCGCGAGCCCAGACGTAAACGGCTGAGGCCAATGTGCGCGCATGCGTACGCCTCCAGGGAACCCTTTTTCTAGCAGGACTCGGAGGCGAGCCCTAGAGGGAGGATAGTGGCTAGCCGCAGAAGGAGCTTCCGGCGGCGTGTACCTGTGATTGGTAGAGCCTAGGAGAGGGCGGGGCACTGGGAAATTCGAATTGGAGAGGCGGGTCAAAGGAGGGAGTGGAATGGACCCCGGAGGCCCCGCGCATCTGAGGCGACGCGGTATGGCGGCGGCTGTTTCAGGTATGCCAGTCTGGCCTGGGCGGGGTGCTGAGGTCTGGATCCTGGTGGGATGATGCGTCGGAGTCTAGTCCAAGGCTCCGCAGGTTGTTCCCGAGAGGCTGGAGGGGCGTGAGGACGAGAGGGAAAAGTTGGGAGTTTGGGAGTCTTTAGCTCGCCAGCCCACCTCGCTCTTTCCTTGTTTCCCCCTTTCCGCGCGGATCAGTACACTCGGGTTGAGACCTGATTGGGGCAGTAGAGCCTCGTTTGAGCCCACCGCACTTTTTCTTCGTGAGTTTCAGTTTTTTATGTCTGTAAAATGGGGATAATGGCCTCGTCCCAGGAGATTATGTAAGTAAGCTAGCAAAAAGTGGTTAATACTCTAACTATAAGGACAAAAAGAAGGGAGCTGGATGTACGTTTATGGGGAAGAGTTCTGTGTCTGACGCGTTGTTCGGGTGCGAGGAGATCCCTGATACAGGCTCAAGGTTCAGACGGACTGCAGCTCTGTGAGTTGACAGCATCGATGTGCTCACACTACAGAAAAGGGAAGTAAGGGACTGTTTTCTTTTCCTCTAACCCTGGAGGTCAATGCTATTTTAGGGTTGGAAAGGCTGTTAGGACGTTCAGAATCTTGTATATGAGTATTTGTTTACATTTGACTCTGCTCTTTTCCTGTAGACTGAATTCTGGTTAGTGGTTATGGTGGGCACATAGTAATTTATTTGAGTTCCTTACTGTTTGTATGGCTCTGTGGAGAAACTGAGCTATTTAGTAGACTGTCAAACATATGTTGAACCTTTGCCAAGTACATTTGTAAGCACTTTAAGGTGACGACTCATTTAATCTCCACATAATGGTACAACATGGTTTAATATTATTGTCCTTATTTTACAGATGAGGAAACTGAGGCATAGGTGGGTTAAATATTGGTTTCTGAATTCATACTCAGGCAGTCTGACTTTAAATCCTGTTCTTAACCATTATGTCCAAGCGTATGATGATATTTCTGCTGTTTGAGCACAACCTGCTCTTACTCTTCCAAGACCCACTGTGTGTCTGGTACATAGTCGGTAGGTATAGTAAAAAACACTTGAATGAATTTGGTCCCTCCCTAGAGTTCCTTGTAGTCAGTTTCAGTAGATAGTCATAGAAACATATAACAACATGAAAAGCAATGAGAGATATGTATAAACTGCTATAGAGAGTACAGAATCTGAAGTATATCCTTAGGTATTCTGGGAGGATTTTATTAAGGAAGTGGTAGTTGAGGTGCATATCAAAGGTTGGATAGGAGTTTGCCAGACCTTGACAGGACAAAAAGACTACCAATTGATTTCTTATTTATGATGTAAAGAGAGGCCAAAGATGCTCTCTTTGGCTCAATTTCCTCATCATAAAAGAGAGAAGAATTAAGTTGGATGAAACATAGGAATTGTGGGAGAGGGAAATATTAGAAGAAATAAGTGCTAGCCTTGCCTGACCTCAAAGTTGCTTTTATTATGAAAGGGAGAGACTCATGTCCTATAAGCAGTTGTTTACATGTGTCTCTCCTTCCCTCTTCTCCTGGACTGTGAGCTTTGGGGCAAGAATGGCAGTGAGCCTCTTTTATGATGAAAACAAAGAACGAACAAGTCAATGTTTTGTTACTTTGTTCACCAAATCTTAATTTGTTCAGCAAATACTCCCTGAGAACCTACTGTGTATCAGGGAATATAATATTGGGAATATAAAGGTGAACAGAGTAAGATTTGGTTTAAAAAATAACTCATGGACACAGTCAATAATTTAGTAGTTACCTGAAGGTAAGTGGGGAGGGGGTGGAGGAGAAGGGACAGGGACACAAATATATGGTGATGGAAAGAAATCTGACTCTGGGTGATGAATACATAATACAACACATAGACAACGTATTGTAGAATTGTACACCTGGAACATGTGTAATTTTTTGTTGGTCAATATCACTTCAATAAATTTAGCAATAAAATCTGAAAACAATTACAAAAATAAGGTTAAAAAAAGAGTGGGTTTCATTGAGTTCACAGATGAAGTAGATAGACAAATATGCAGTTACTGAGGACTGTGATCAGTTCTTGGATAGAGGAGCTAAAGAGAGTGATGGGTGCACCTAACAGCCTTTGTGGTGCAGTCATTTTACAAGGGAAGGATTTTTTTTAGAGGAACGAAGGTGTGTTTACCTCAATCACTTGGAGGAGGGTGGTAAAGAAGATATTCCAGGGAAATAGAACAGCATGTGCAAAGGCCTAAAAGTGTGAGAGAACTTGCTATGTTATAGGAACTGAAGGAAATTCATTATGACTAGGAGCTTACAGTGTAAGGAAGGAAATAGAGAGAGAGAGTGATTGGAGGGGAGTGAGACTGGAGGAAAGGAAACCATTTGGGGGACTGTTGAGATGATGAGCTTGGCAAAGATTGTTCAGTGGGGATAGAGAGAAGTGGACTCATTTTAAAAAGGTAAAATTGACAGATGTTAAGGAATATCTGATGTGGGAAGTGAAAGAGAAGGTGGAGTTAAGGAAGATTCCCATCTTTGGGGTGGGTTCCTTTACATTAGAGAGCATAGAAGGAGGATGAGGTTGTAGAGAGAAGGGGAAAGGTTCAATTTAGGGTGGAGTTTGAAGTACATGTGAACCATGTAAGAAAAGCTTGTCCATCCTGCAGCCCGCATGTGGCCCAGGAAAGCTTTGGATGCAGCCCAATACAAATTTGTAAGCTTTCTTAAAACATTATGAAAATTATGCATGGACCTTTTTCTTTTTAGCTGATCAGCTAAAAAGAATACAGTGTTAGTGTATTTTATGTGTGGCTCAAAACAATGCTTCTTCCAATGTGGCCCAGGAAAGCCAAAAGATAGGACACCCCTGATGTAAGAGAAGATGTCAGGGTAGCAGCTGGGATTGTGGATCCGAAGTTCAGGAGAGAGCTGTAGTGTGAAGGTGTCAATTAGGAATCATCTGCTTTTAGATGGGAATTAAAGCCAAGAGGGCAGGTGACCATACCTGTGAATGAATGCATCAGAGTAGTCGTTCTCAACTTAAGACAGTTTTGTTCCTCATGGAGACATTTGTCTGGAGACATTTTTGGTTGTTACAACTGGGGGTTGGGGGTGGTATAGAATCCTACTGGCATAGGTATTTAGCACATGCTGAACATCCTACAATGCACCAGTCAGCCCCACCATAACAATTTTCTAGCCCCCAAAATGTCAATAGTGCCAAAACTGAGCAACCCTGGTCTAGAGAGAAGATAGAAGGAGCCTAGGAAAAACATTTAAGAATGGCAGAAACTGAGAATGAATGAAAAGAGAGGTAGTGGGCGGCATAGAAATTAAGGGAAAAGTCTATTTCCCAAAGGAAAGCAGACCAAGGATCTTGAATACTGCTGGGATGTAAGATAAGGTGGAGACTGAACATGTCTACTGTATTTATCAGTAAGGAGGTCATTAGTGATCCTGTGAATGGTGAGGGCAGAAGCTAGTTGATGCCTTGAGGAGTGAGTAGCAAGAGAAAGAGTGTAATAATAATAATAATAATAATAACAACAACTAACATTTACCAAGTTCTTGCTGTCAGCCCTATGCTAAACATTGTATGTATATATTATTTCTTACAATCTTATGAGGTACTATAGTTATTTTTTTTTTTGAGCTACTGTTATTTTTATAAAGAGAAACTGAAGCTTGAAGACATTAAGAAGGCTTCCTGAGGTCACCAGCTGGTAGGTAGAACTTGTCTCAAACTCTAAGGCCCATGAAAATACAAAGATGAAGGGGCTGAGACAGCCTGTGGATTCATACAATGAACTTGGGAGTTAGACCTTTATTTGAAGTTCTGTCACTAGCTAGCTGTTGACAACAGGTAATTTAGCTACCTTCTTTAGTGAGGTTTCCTCATTTGGAAAATGGGGAATGAGTATAAAATAAAACACTTACTGAGCTTTTACCAAATATCAATACTGTTCGCAACACTTCTACATGAATTACCTTATTTACTGCCTTAACAACCCAATGAGTAGGTATTTTTATTCCCATTTTACAGGTGTGGAAATTGAGGCACAGAAATAGAAAATTATTTCCCTAGATTATTTAGGTAGTTGTAAGTGGCAGAGTTGAGATTTGAATTCAGGCTTTCTTAACTTGAATAATGAACCTACCTATTATATGCTAGTTACTGTGTTGGAATTTTACATGTTATTTCTTTTAATCCTCATTAAGCCCTTGCAAGGCATACCCCACCCCTTTTATAGACGAGGAAACTGAGGTACTTGCCCAAGGTCACAAGTGTTACAACTGGAATTTAAATTCAGCCCTATCCGACCAGAGTCTACACAGACTTCCCCTTGTATTGATCATTGAGCTTTCTTAAGTGTTTCTGTATCTGCCATCTTTCTCTGTTCTCACAAAAAAAAACAAAAACAAAAACAAAAAATACCTGGGAAAGATAGGCAAGAAGAGGCTCATTTGCACAGGTACACCTACAGGTTTCAACATACTTGCTACTGATTTTCAGGATTGCCATGAGGATCAAATGAAAACTAGATGCTCAAGTACTTTGTAAACCATAAAGTGAGAAATGGTATAATTAGCTTCATTTGTCAGATGAAGGAACAGAGGCCCAGTTTTTGAAATAGGCCATCTACAAATAGGGTATGCCTTATTTATTATGTGTAAGATTCCTTCTGGGGTAGTTTGTCCACTTTTTCATCTTGCTGTTTCTGTGTTGGCCAACACATACCAACATCTTGCCTTATATGAGGACTATGGCTCCCCACAACCCACTGCTACCACTAGCAAAGAGACAGTAAGAGCTGCCAAGAACTTTCCTAGTTGCTACATAATAGGGAGGCAATACAGCATCCTCATTAAATGCAAATTTTTGGAGGTGAAGAGATTAGGTTTGAATTTTGCTGTTAGCTGTGAGTTACAGTATAGTGTCCTCCAACATAAAATAGAGAAATAGCTTCCTATTAAGTTTTTTTTCAGCTTATTCGATCCTCACAAAAATAAAGAAGCTTAAGATGGCACCAAAAACAAAGAAGGAATCCCCTGTCTCTCCCAGAGCTAAAGCCAAAGCAAAGGCTATGAAGTCAAAGAAAGCAATATTGAAAGGCGTTCACAGCCACCAAGATCTAATATCATCCACTTCCCGACAGCCCAAGACACTGCAACTCTGAAAGCAGCCCACTATCCTGAGAACACCACCCCCTGGAGAAACAGATTTGACCAATATGCTGTCATCATGTTCCCCCGGCTACCAAGTCAGCCATGAAAAAGATGGAAGACAACAGTACACTTGTGTTCATTGTAGATGCCAAGGCCAGCAAGCACCAGATCAAATAGGCTGTGAAGAAACTCTGTGACATTGACATGGCCAAGGTCAACACCTTGATCAGGCCTGAGGGAGAAAAGAAGGCATATGTTCGACTGGCTCCCAACTAGGATGCTTTGGATATTGCCAACAAAATTGGGATCATCTAAACTGAGTCCAGCTGGTTAATTCTAAATATATAAATTTTTCACCTAAAAAAAGTGCATTGTTTTTTGTTTTGTTTTTTTTTAGTTTTATCTTCATGTATTTTCTGATGATAAAAATAACTCAGTCTTTTTTTAAAAATGACTTAGATTTAATTAGTTAGCAAAAGCAAACTAAAAAGAAAGCATACAATAGAGGATTGCATGTCAGTGCCTTTTGCAAACTGAGTTGCAACAGAAAGGGACTGGGGGCTGCCTCTCAATTGTATCCCTTCGAAACAAAGATGTCCATAGTGTCTTTTTTTTTTTTTTTTTAATCCACACAGTACAGCATTATAGAACTAGATAACATAGAAAATAAACCTGCATACTCTCTCACCAAGAGAAACCCATCATTAACATTTTGGCGTGTGTGTGTGTGTGTGTGTGTGTGTGTTTTTACAAAGTATGTATTATAAATCCCAGGTAGGGGATTTATAGAGGCACAGAAAATTCAGGCAGTTCATTGATTGGTTTTAGGTGAGGACAAATGTCAACTCTTTTAATCCTTAGAACAAACCTGTGCGGTGCTGGTCTGACATTGTGGTAGTTCAAAGTGTGTCTCATAGCAGCAGTAGCATCACCTGGGATTTTGCTAAAAGTGCAGAATCTCAGGCATCACCTGAGGAACTGAAGCCAAATCTGTGTTTTAACTAGATATTCCAGGTTATTTGTGTACCCGTTATATTCTACACTCTGCTGGACTTACTTGTAGAGCAGGGAAGAAACTAAGGCCAAGCTTGGGGACATTCACAGCATGGCCAGGGTGGAAAGAGCTTCCCCTGAAATGAGTTGTGGTTATTGGCCCTCCTAATGGTATCCCCAAGGCCCCAACCTCAGGCCTTCCCTGTCCCTGGTTATGTGGTGTCTCTAGTCTGTTAGGATGCTGGGGTTTTGTATTGTTTTTGCTCTGCTTGTTCCTCCTTTGAAAGCAAAAAGACAAAATGTAGGCTATGGTACAAGATAAAGTAATGGCCACATGGCCCCAGCTATAAAATACCAAGTGCTCATAAGAGGTGCTGCCCCTCTACGAGTTTCTTCATTGAGAAAATGGGACTAATAAAACCTATCCCTCTGGGGCACCATGAAGATTAAAGTGTGCCTGGCATAGTCATTGCATAATAAATGTTAATGTTTGTTAAGTACACAATATGATTTACAGTCTTTTGACCTGTATTTAATTTCTCTCCTCTAAGCTCTCCACCATACTCTGCCTAAAACCATGTGTTTTTGATTCATCTTTTTTTCCATCCTGTTCTTTTCTGCTCACCCTCACCAACAGAACACAGAGTCTTGCCTCACCATTTCTCCAAGAGGACCACACTTACACACCTCCATGCATTTGTGCATGCCATTCTTTCTGCCTGGAATGCTTAACAGGCTTCTAGTCATCCTTCAGAGCTTAGCTATATCAAATACCTTCTCCTCCAACACTCCTACCCTTACCTCTCAGCAAAGCTGGGCCCTACTTCCTCTGTGCTACACCATACTTCATGCTAAAACTTATCTTCTTTCCTTCAGGAGCTGGTCGCTGTCGTCTAAGCAAGGTGGGATCTGGCCGGCGTCCACCTCCTGCTCGAGTAAGAGTGGCTGTGCGATTGCGGCCATTTGTGGATGGAACAGCTGGAACAAATGATACTCCCTGTGTGCGGGGCCTGGACAGTTGTTCTCTAGAGATCGCCAACTGGAGGAACCACCAGGAGACTCTCAAATACCAGTAAGGTTCAGGCCATTCTTCCTTCCTATCCCCCTCTCACCTAGCTAGGCCTATTCACATTATCACTTGCCCACATAGTTTCTCATACCTGCTTCCTTAGGATTCCTGCTCCTTCCTTAGCACAGCTTTGTTCCCCACACCTTCATTTGTTCAGGAAATATTCACAGGTGCTCACTGTGACAGGTCCTCTATGGGGAAAGACTAAAAGCTGAATCAAACATACTTTACTCTTCACAGTCTTGTGGGAGTAATAGGCACAAAGTAGCGAAGGAGCAGCAAAGGTAAGCAAGCAAGCCTCAATTAGGATCTTAGGTGTGAGAAGGGTTATGGGAACATAAACCACCCAACCAACCCAGGCTGTAGCTGGGTAGTGTCAGAGGATACCACCAGATTTGGGGACAGAACTTACAAGGGCAGCTACTTTAAAATTCCATTGGAGATTTAAAATTCAGACTTCTTACATTGTCATTCTAGACCAGGGGGATAACAAACTACAGCCTACAGGTCAAATCTGACCAGGAATCTTTATAAATAAAACTTCATTGGAACGTAACTATGCTCATTTATTTATTTTTGGCTGCTTTCCAACTACAATGGCAGAATTGTAGCTGTGAAAGGAACCATATGGCCCACAAAGCCTAAAATATTTACTATCTGGATTTTTACAGAAAAAGTGGCCAACCCTGTTCTAGGCCCTTGACAGTTTAGTTTTGCTTTCATTCCAGCCTTATCTGCCCAATACCTGCTATACTCCACTTACTCCAATCCTTGCTGTGACTGTAGCCACAGCTTTTCCATCAGAGTGCAGTGAATAGACCATAGATATGTTGAGTCTCATCTAGTCATAAGCAGCATCCTCTATTTACTCTGTTATGTTGTACAAATATTACTTCCTATATATACTGTGATGTGAAAAAGATTGGGAAACCCTGACCTTCCATACCACATCATGTTTGGGTGCTATTTTTGATACTTAGAGTATCTTTCTCTTCTCTGGTAAAATCTTCCTTCCTCAAGCAGAATCAGTTACCCTTTCTAGTACATTCTCATCTTTGTTCCCTGAGTCACAGTAAAGTATGGGTATCTATCCATCTCACCACACTACATAACTCCCAAGAGCAAGGACATCAGATTAATCTCTGTAGTCCTAACACCAATGTAGGGACTGATGGAACAGGTGGGTGCTTTCTAAGATCTTTGTATAAGAAAAGGGATAGAGACACTTTTAAATCTGAGGCCAGGGTGAGAATGGAACCATCTAATTCCCTCTTTTCTTCTTCCCTACAGGTTTGATGCCTTCTATGGTGAGAAAAGCTCTCAGCAGGACATATATGCAGGATCAGTACAACCCATCCTAAGGCACTTGCTAGAAGGGCAGAATGCCAGTGTGCTTGCCTATGGGCCCACAGGGGCAGGTAAGGGAGCCAGGTAGGGAACAGCGATGGGTCAGAAAGAGCTAGGGAGTGGGGAGGAAAATCTCTTTTCACTCTTTTCCCAGGGAAGACACACACAATGCTGGGCAGCCCAGAGCAACCTGGAGTGATTCCCCGGGCTCTCATGGACCTCCTACAGCTCACAAGGGAGGAGGGCGCTGAGGGCCAGCCATGGGCCCTCTCTGTCAATATGTCTTACTTAGAGATCTACCAGGAAAAGGTGAGGACCTGCTCTGGTTGGGGAGGTAAGAGACAAAGAATCAAAATAAGACCCAGTTCTCGAACATGAAGCTCTGCTCTAGCAAGAAGCTAAGAACCTGGAAAGACAAAAGTTGGGATAGCAGATAGTACAACTGAGAATCCAGCAGAGAAAAGGAGGCTGATCCCCAGGAAGTAAGCAGTCTGTATCTGGAAAATTGGCCCTGCCTTTCACTGTCCCAACAGGTATTAGATCTCCTGGACCCTGCATCAGGGGACCTGGTGATCCGAGAAGACTATCGAGGAAACATCCTGATCCCAGGCCTCACACAGAGGCCCATCACTAGCTTTGCTGATTTTGAGCGGCACTTCTTGCCAGCCAGTCGAAATCGGACTGTAGGAGCCACCCGACTCAACCAGCGTTCCTCCCGCAGTCATGCTGTGCTCCTGGTTAAGGTGAGGCCCACTCACAGGTGAGGACCTGGGAAGCCCCTTGGGCCTGAGCTAAGCCTGGGGCTCTTGCACTTATGTTTAGGTGGATCAGCGGGAACGTTTGGCTCCATTTCGCCAGCGGGAGGGGAAACTCTACCTGATTGATTTGGCTGGCTCAGAGGATAACCGGCGCACGGGCAACAAGGGCCTGAGGCTGAAGGAGAGTGGAGCAATCAACACCTCCCTCTTCGTACTGGGCAAGGTGGTGGATGCACTGAATCAGGGCCTCCCTCGTGTGCCTTACCGGGACAGCAAGCTCACTCGCCTGTTGCAGGTCTGCCACCCATCTGTGGGCAAAAGGGGCTAGGAAAGGAGGTTCTCAGGCCTCCTTGGGAGAGTTGGAGAACAGCAGTCAAGGAATGGAAGCATGGGGCTTATGACTAGCCCATCTTGCCCAATTTCCATCCCTTAGGACTCTCTGGGTGGCTCAGCCCACAGCATCCTCATTGCCAACATTGCCCCCGAGCGATGCTTCTACTTAGATACAGTTTCTGCGCTCAACTTTGCTGCCAGGTCCAAGGAAGTGATCAACCGACCTTTTACCAATGAGAGCCTACAGCTCCATGGTGAGGATTGGGGTTAGCGGGAGTGGAAAGACCAAGTCTCGTCTGGACAATTGAGGAGTTTGTTGAATTCACCAAGCAGTAGCACAGAGGCTGACACACCCCCACCCCATCTTTCCTTAGTCTTGGCACCTGTTAAACTGTATCAGAAAGAACTGCTAGGCCCTTTAGAGGCAAAGAGAGCCCGAGGCCCTGAGGAAGAGGAGATTGGGAATCTTGAGCCCCCAGCACCTCCAGCTTCCGCCTCCCAGAAGTTCAGGTGAGCAGACAGGGAGGGGCCTTTGGCATAATCTTTACCTGTTGTGTCTGGGTTGATTGCAGAGCAGAAATGGGTTTAACCTCTCAGATCCTTGAGTTGTGAACCTGTTCCTCTTCTCAGTGCTGCTGCCTGTGGCCCTAGGGAGGCCTCCTTAAGCACCTCCCTCCCTCCCTTTCCATTTTCCAACCCTTTTAGGCAGTCAGCAAAACCTCACATTTGGGGGCAGCTATTTCAAGGACTAGCACTTTGCTTTTGGCTCAAGGAGTAATTTGGATAGGGTCCAGAGGATAAGAGCAAAGCAAAGGAGACAAGAGATGAAGAGATATGTCTTCCTAAGCCCTTTCAGCCTGTGTGTTAGAATCCAACCCCACTGTGTTGCTGTCCTAACATTGCCCTGCTTCTACCCTCAATCCAAAGACTCTAGATTGAGTCCCTTCTGTGTGTGTGGCCTCCTTCCCTAATTCTGATCGTCCCACCTCATGGCTCAGTTGCACTAATCTTCAGCTCACCTCTGTTTCGTGGTCTTGCTTTCTATGTCTTGCTACCTGGCCTTTCCTAACTCCAAGGAGCCAGTTGCAGTTTTAACTTTGCTCTGTTTCTATCCTGAATCCAAATAAAGCCTCTCTAAACTGTAAGTCCTAAGACTCTGACTACAGGCAAAGTAAGGATGATTACTGCACACTGGAAGGATGATTAGTGTACACTGGCCCAGGGGACTATTGTAGTTGAGGAAGGATGACATATATTAAAAGGTGCTTGTTCACCTAGAAACTCATCTTTCAATCATGTCCTCTCAAGCCATTTACGGGCAGTCCCCTCTCCTTATATGCACAAACTCAGAGAAATATACATATTTGCACATCTGTATTACATGTGAACAGGCAAGGTCTCTACCAGATAGGCACCCTCAGGGTACGCTCAGAGATGTGGCACATCAGACCTAGTCAGACCCTTACCTCGGGGCTCATGTTTCAATAAGAGAAGTAAGACGGGAACATCAGTATATGATGCAAGGTAGGTAGTACACACAGTTTGATAAGGAAGGAGGAGCTACTTGTTCTGTAAAAGCCAGGAAGAAGAAAGGACTTGTAATATGAACCCATATTTTTTTATCCTGTTCTTCCTAGGCACTTGCACACAAAGAATATAGGACAGTCCCTGTCTTTGAGGAACTAGTTCAGAGTGTAGGAAAGAAGATATGCAAACTGGGCATTATGGGAAAGGTGACATCAAACTGACTTTGAATGATAACTGAGATCAAATGTGAGAGGAAAAATTCCAGACAGAAGGAACAAATGTTAGGTACTGTTACACTCAGATTAACACATTCACTTTGGAAGACTCAATACATACATCTTTTGTGTTCCTTTGTTAGAAACCAGATGACGCATATGTGAATTTTTAGATTTCCCACAATTCTGTCTTTTTTTTTTTTTTTTTGTATGTGGGTAGTTCCCTGGCTGGGAATCAAACCCAGGCCGCAGCGTTGACAGCACCAGTGCCGAAGCCTTAAGCCACTACACCACCAGGGATCTCCCACAATTCTGTCTTAAAATAAATGTATAAAATGCTATAAGTGGTTCAATTTCTCTTCAGGGACGACATAACAGATACTTCAGGAGGAAGTATGATTGAATATATTTACAACTTCCTGTTTTATTCCGTATTCACATTGGAACTATGTGTATATTGAGTGGTAGATACAAGTCCGATGCTTGAGCTTTGTCCATAATATAAGCAAAGACATCAGATAACTCTTATTATCAGGTTGTTGAAAAATAATGGACTACATCACCTTTTACTATGCACCTCTATGGATTTCGTTTATCTACAACAGTATAATAACATCAACCCAGCATTCACCAAGCAAGAGTCAAGTTATTTAGTACTTTCTGGCCTCTGCAACTTTATATGTTCTATTATATATTAGTTTTTGTCGAAGATTTGTGTAAATTTTAATAATAGTGGACTATGTAGTGACTGGAATTATAGTGGGTATATGCAATATTTTTGTGCGAAACTATGGAGAAATAATATAATTTATAAGTGACAATATTCTTGGGAAACTTATGAAGACATATTAAAGAACCTGGAATTTGTTTAAGTAAACTTTATTTTATTGTAAGATGAAATTGGAACATTTATAACATATGTATATTTGATAAATTATGCTTTTGACTAAAATGTCAAATTTTTAACTTTATACAATCAATAGTTAAGAACTACTGATAATCACAAGTTGATTAAACAACAAAGTGATCTACCACTTTCCTCAAAAATTTTTCTTTGAAAACTATCAGTTCATTAAAAAGTTGTAACGGTTTTCTTATACCCAGTGTGACTTACCAAATGCTGCAGAATCACCCTGTTCTCAGCAACAAACTCAGCTGTAAATGCCCCAGAGTGAATGTGTTAAGCCAGGACTCTGCTTGAATAGGCCTTTTCTAACTGCCCACAGGAGAAAGGCAGCATTGAGGTCTTCAGTGGAACCTCCTCTGTGAAGCTTCCATTATTGCTCCTCCAAATGGACAGGCACACAGGCCCCGAATACACGAAACTTAGCTGTTCCTTAAATGCTTGCTCTCATCTGATCTCCTGGCATCAGGAGAGGTTACTTATACAGATAGTGATCAATTCACACACCATACCCAGAGAGTCTGGATAACTTGCTCAGTCATCCAACAAGTTAACCAGGGTTCTGGAATCACATGATACACCAAGTTAAGGCATGATGAGGGGAATTCTGCTGCAGGAGAGGGTAATGAGAGAAGAGGTAGGTAGGGAGTAACCTCTTTGCCTGCTCAGCCCTCTACAGAAGCTAAGTAGCATGGACCCAGCTGTGCTGGAGCGCCTCCTGAGCTTGGATCGTTTGCTGGGTTCCCAGGGGACCCAGGGGACCCCTCTGCTGAGCACCCCAAGGCGAGAGCGGATGGTGCTTATGAAGACAGTGGAGGAGAAGGATTTGGAGATTGAAGTAAGTATTGGAGAGGTGAGGGCTGGGATTCCCATTGGCCTTGAGAAGCAAACCGAGGGTCTTCTAATAGGAAAGGACAAAAAAGCTAGACCAGCATCCAGTTTTCACCCAACACTGGAATCCCTTAGCTTTTCAACTTCTGCTTGAATGTCCTTAACATGACTGAACTTTGAAAAAAAATTGAGATCAGAGGAGGTGAGAGAAAAAAAAAAATCCCAGTTCAAATTAAGTTTTACTTCCACTTGAATAGTCCTTCCCTTCAGTGTTTCAAAAAGAGGTTTGTTCCACCTCTGGGCAGCTCTGATCATTAGAAAGCCCTTATTTATATTAGGATTCAGTTGTCATCTTGTTTCTTTCATTGGTCCTCACCCTGCCCTCTAGGGCCTCAGAGCCCTGCACACTTACTTTCCTAATCTACTGTCCTTTAAGCTGCCCTAAAATTGGTTCTGGGTCATATCTCTCCCTGATCCTTTGCAACAGAGGCTTAAGATGAAGCAAAAAGAACTGGAAGCCAAGGTGTTGGCGCAGGAGGCTGTGGACTCGAAAGAGAATTGCTCTCCCACAATGCTCCGACCCCTTGCCCGCCGCACAGCCTCAGTGGCTAAGCCCCTCAAAAAGGCTGTGGTAATGCCTCTACAACTGAGTAAGTTTGGCTGTGGGGGCCAAGAGGGCCCAGATAATTGAGATCTCAGGAAGGAGAAGGTGTTAGGAGCAGCAGTGCTCATGTCACTCATGTTCTCTGACCAAATGCCAGTTCGAGGGAGGGATAAGGATCTGAAATAGAGCTAATGCTCTGGCTCTCAGGTGTTTAGTACAATGGGATAGACTGACAAGTGCATGATTGATTATCATGCAAGATTAACTGAGATTACTTTCAAATACTGGTATAAGAAAGAAGGGTCATGTGGAAACAAAAAAAAAAGAGGTTAACTTGGGAATCAAATGGGAGAACCAAGTGGCTACCAGGGAGGGTGAAAAGTAGTTTCTGTAATGACTCCACTTCATAATTCTCACTTTCAGTTCAGGAGCAAGCAGCATCCCCAAATACTGACATCCGTATCTTGAAGAAAAGCCGCAAGAGAAAGGTGAGAGTAGCTGCAGGCTTAGTCCTAGAAGTAAGACATAGTGAGCTCTAGAGGAAAAGCACTGGCCATGGGATCACATGACCTATCAAAACATTTAGTAGCTATTTACAACTCTTCCAAGTTGCTTACCCTCTAAATCAGGGGTGTCCAATCTTTTGGCTTCCCTGGGCCATACTGGAAGAATTGTCTTGGGCCACATTCTAGGCTGCATGTGGCCCATGGGCCATGGGTTGGACAAGCTAAATACAAAGATACCTCACAAGGCATTTGAGATGAAATGTGGTGATATGAATGTACCTAGCAGACTGGTTGTCTATTACTTGTTACTTTCCTTTCTTCCGGGTTTCCCTCACCCTCAGTAACTACTTACTAGTATCGTGTATAGCCTGGGACCTGCTCTCTACAAACTTAGGAGCCCATACAGGAAAACATGACTAAACACTCAAGAATAAAACAACACTGGAAGAATTACTTAACGACTTGAGATGGTACAGTTGCCATTTATTAAGTACCTTCTGTGTTCTTTCCTAGGAGTGAAAGCTGGCTTTTTCTGTTTTAGAAATGAAGGGCCAGATTTAAGCTATGTGCTTTACATTAATTCATTCGATCTTCACAGCAATTCTATTACCATTCTTTTACAAGCTAGATACAATGAGAATCAGACCAGTGACCAGAGGGAAGGATTTTTGGACAGACTTGACAGAAGTGAAAGAAGGTGGGGAAGGTAGCTGCTATTAGACTTCTATGCTTGGCAGAAGAGTCAGAGAGGTTTACTACTGTAGGCTGAACAGCAAACTAAACTGCTGTTTTTGTCACTCACCTCCCCCTGCCTCATAGCTGGAGTGCTTGGATGCCTCAGAGACAAAGGAGAAGACTGAGGACTGCTGGGTGCTACAGATCAGCCCAGAACTACTGGACCATGGGCGCCAAAAAATATTAGATCTGCTAAACGAAGGCTCAGCCCGGGATCTGCGCAGCCTTCAGCGCATTGGCCAAAAGAAGGCCCAGCTCATTGTGGGCTGGAGGGAGCTTCATGGCCCCTTCAGCCAGGTAATGGCCCATGGAAGGCAGCCTTGGAATGGATTTGGATTGGGGGGGGTGGTACCCCCTAGACCCCCATCCCCATTGCTGTTGTCCTCCCAGGTGGAGGACCTGGAACGTGTGAAAGTCATGTCAGGGAAACAGCTGGAGTCGTTCCTGAAGGTAAGCTTATGGCTTGGCCCCTCCTCTCCCTGACATGTTTCCTTCCTCTGACTCTAACGCTGCTGTCCCCTTCCTTCTATTGCAGGCCAACATCCTGGGTCTCGCAGCATCAGGCCAGCGCCAGCGCTGTGATCCTTCCTGACTACCGGCTCCTCTCTTCATTTTGCCTTTTTTTATTTTTTAGTCCTTGTATAACCGATTCTTGTATAAATACAGTTTTAATTCCAATACTTCAGCGTGATTCTTGAGACTGGGGGCAGTGCTGCGGGTATAATTGCCCTTGGGAAGGGCCACAAGCTCTGGGTTCTTCTGGGCGCCATCTTTGGGAAAACATGAAGCAACACAAGATTGTAAATAAACCGCCGCGGGAGGGGGAAATGACGGTGGCCGATAGGAAACAAAAAAGTAACGCGAATGCACGAGGACGACGACCGTTAGACGGGCGCGCGCTTTGAGTTTAGCCCCGCCTCATCCGTACCCCCGGAGCGCGCACCCCTATTCTCCCGTTCATCAACAACAGCGGTTTTGTGCGCGTGCGCGTAAAATAACGGCTTGCCGGCTAGGGAAGAGGGGGGTAGAATCTTTGAAGTGGGGGGGGGGGAGAGCCTATCTCCCGCGCGCCCACCACCTGCACCATCGTCAGCCAATCAGCGGCCGCCTCAGGGGTCTCGCGCTTGGGACGACTCCGGCTGCTGGGTGGCTCCCCCATCCCTCCTCCCGCCAGAGGCCCTCTCATACCTCCCCCCTCCCGCTGGCCTCGCGCGCGCTCGCGCTCGCGCTCGCGCCCGCGCCCGCTCCAGCCTCTGGTGTGTCCTCGCGCCCCCCGCCCGCCCTCCCCGTACGCAGTGTGCTCTGCTCCCCCCACCCCCTCCTCCTTCCCCCCTCCCGCCTGCCCCGCGCGCCTCCTCCCTGGCTTCCCCTCCCCCACTGCCGCCTCCTCCTCCTCCCGCCCCAGGGTGAACGCGAGCCACCTCC
>PVJL010009431.1:0-57323 GCA_004026885.1 Lyroderma lyra
CCTTCCACAGTGGTTGTACCAGTTTGCACTCCCACCAGCAGTGTACCAGAGTTCCTTTTTCTCCACATCCTCTCCAGCACTTGTTATTCCTTGTCTTGTTGATAACAGCCATTCTCACAGGTGTGAGGTGGTATCTCATTGTGGTTTTGATTTGCATTTCCCTGATAACTAATGAGGATGAGCATTTTTTCATATGTCTAAACATGTATTTTTATGTCTCCACTTCAATCTTAACCCATCTCTCTATTGTCATCTAGTTGGAGTCACCTAAACCCACAGACAATAAGGCTGTCCTGGGGATATAACCAGTTAGGCACTATATTTGCCCTCACAGATACTAGTATATTATATTGCAACCATGTTCTCAAAATTCAGTATTATTTGAAATTGTGATTTGAAACAGCTGCATAACATTTACTCTGATTTCTGTGCCATGATTTATTTAACATTTTTCTAGCTGCAGAATATTCTGGGCTGTGATCTTTGAAATCAGGTACATGCATTATCAGAGATGTTGCAAGACAATACATTGAGGTGCAGGAAGAAAGTATTAGAATTTCTATTTTCATTTCAATTTTTTCAATTCTTTTATGTTTATGTTTTTAGTGGTAAGAATGTCATAGTACAAAAAAACAGAAAATAAATAAATTTATTATGAGTACATGGTAAAAATTATTTTCATAGATAAAACTGAGTTATCACAAAACCTTGAATCTTCTTTATTTAAGACGTGTCCAATTATTCATACAAAAATAAAATTTTGAGAGTTTAAAAGATATTTTTGAGATTACAGGTAAAAGAGTATGGACCATTGCCAAATTGCCTTTAAGTTCAATTGGTGAAAAATTTATGCACCCAGTGTAAGACAAACCTTCTATTTCATATTATATTTTTAAACATTTTTTCTAATTTATTAACTAGAAACTGGCATTTTTATAAATGTTTTAATTTGCATCTATTAGCAAGGCTAAATTTTTTAAGTTTATTAACTAATTAAGTTCTTCTTTCATAAATCACTCACATCTTTTGCCTGTCTTTCTATTGAGACCTAAATATTTTTGTCATTGAAATTTGTATAGATATATAGAAGTATTAACAATTATAACAAATAACTTCTGTCACTAACTGTGTTGAACACTGGGCTGTGCTATAAATATAAATATATATTTTATTTCTAGCCCTTTAAATAACCAATAACATTATTATTCTTATTTCATTGATGATAAATTGAGATGAATGAAGTTAAGTATATAATCTAGCAGTCTTCTTGATTTCAAACTGTAAGAATTCTAAATACTTTTTCTAGAATTTATTATTTCCCTTTGATTTTTATTAATGTTGATTTTTTAAAAAGATTTTAAAAATTCTTCCATTATATTTATCAATAATTTTATGATTCATTCTATTGTTTATAATGAGAAATTATTCATGAAAAAGCATAAATGTCAACAAAGATTTTTATTTTCTGATTATATTTTTATTATAATTCTAGACTCTATCTGGAATTTATCTACATATGGCATTAATTGAAAATCTTACAGTTCCCCAAATAGTCAGTTTTTAGAACACAATTAGTTGAATAACTCATTGGCATATCTTACTTTCTTTTTAGAATCAAAAACTAAGTTCTAATGGTATCTCGGGTCAGTTTTGGAAAATAAATAAATAAATATATATATATACATATATATATATATGTATATATATATATATATATACACACACACACACACACACACACACACAGCCATATATATGTGTTAAGTATGCAAATATATGTTGTATATAATATATACATTTTAGATATTATACTTCTAATATATATTTTATATGATTATATATGTATTATATATTATGTAATATCTAGAATAGAGCAAAAATCCTTTATATATTCTGTTTCTCTTTTTTAAAACTTGTTTTCTTAATCTCAGCTCTTTATTTTCCAGATGAGCTTTAGAATTATTTTGTCAAATTATAAAACTAAAACAGGGATGGATAAATATCTTTATAATATTCAGTGTTACCATCAAGAAACTTGGTCTTCTTCATTTATTTAAATTTAGTTTTATTATTACCAGTAACATGTAGTTATTTTTTTCATATCTATTACATTTTAATTTAATTTAAAAACTTCCAAACATTTTGTTTTGTTTTTATTGGGAATAAAATCAAGTTCCCTTTCTATAGTTAAGTTATATATGGTTATTGCTCTTCTATAAATAAGTTATTGAGTTTCAGTTGATTCTATTAGAACCACACATATATATGCATATGTTTAACAAATAAAAATAGTTGTCTACTTGTTTCTATTTTGACTGTTTGATAGTTCTTGAAACAGTATAAGAAAAATAATACATAGCAGTAGTGACATGAGGACTTGATTTTCATTGGAATGTTTCTGGTGTTTCACTTAAGTAAGATATTTATAGGATTTTTGGTGTTGGTTCAAACTTGGCTTTATCATGTAAGAAACACCCAATTCATTGAGTTTTTTTAGTAAGAAAATAATTTTTATACTTTATCAGATGCTTTCTTTTTTTCTTTCAATTAACTTCTTGATAAGTTTCCTAATAGCAAAAATTCTTTGGATTCCAGAGATATTCTGTCAAAAATTAAGATGAAATTTGATTTCAAGTATTTTGTATTGATATCTACTATAAATAAAACTAGTTTATAATTTTTTTCAATTACTGTCTTGTAATCAAATGTCAATATGAAGACTGGCTCTTAATATAGTTCATTTCATTTTTCATATTTTTTTATTTATGGAATAATTTATGTAGTGGGGAATAACTCTCTTGCAAATTTGAAATAATTCACTAGTAAAATTATTTGCACTGAGTAATTTTACACCTCTCCATTTTTATTGGAAGGATTTAAAAATAATTTTATAATTTTACTATGATATTACTCTATTTATTTCTTTGTCAATTTAGTTTATTCATATTTATCAAAAATTTTAAGTATATTTGAACGGAATTGTACATAACTTTCTATCATTTTAATCTTCAAGTCCATTTTTGCTGTTTATTTCTATTTATGTTATTGCTTAAATTTATCAAATCTTTATTTTATTAGTTTTTTTAAAGAACTAACTCTTGCATTTGTCAATTTAAAAAAAAAACTATTCGATTTCTTCTTTTATTGTTAGTATATCCATCCACCTTATGCCCTTATGATTCTTGATTTTCACACATAGTTTATTTATGTCTTCTATTATCAAATAATCAGAGAATTGAAGGTTATGAGTTTGACATATCCTATAACTTTTCATTTTTTTATTATTAAATTTTTGTTAATTAATAAATAGTTCATCTTGTGATTTTGTTTTGTTCTTCAACCCAACAATTATTTTGGAGATTTTTAAGTACAGGAGAGATTTTTTAAATAGGTCTTTATTGTTAATTTTTAATGTTAATATATTATGGCAGGGAATGTGATTTTTGAGATTTATGGAGAGAATTTTTTGTGTGTGGCCTAGTTTATGACCACCTTTAGTAAATGTTCTATGAACTCATAAAAGCAAAGTATGCTCTAAGTTTTTAAGAGAACCTGTTAAATAAATAAAACATTTAAAATTAAAATTTAAAATGAAAATGTATGATTTCTTGATCTAGCTGAACGTGATCAATTTGTGTTAAGATTTTTCATAATGCTGTTTTCAATTAATTTTGCATTAAATTTTTAAGGATTTCTGCTTTATGCATTTTTAAATTTCTTATTTGTTGGCTTGTAGTTTCCATAAATATAAATAAACTTTTATTTATTTGTTTCTTAAATTATGCTTTGGGTTTTTATTTGAATTTTACTGATAAACATTTGCTTCTTTTTTTATTTTACCTTTTTTATAATATTTTATTTTAGGTGTGTCTTTTTAATAAGTTGTCTGGAATTTTTTAATGCAAGCTGGCAATTTGTATCCTATGGAGAAATTCAAAACATTTATGTTTATTGTCAAAATCAACATATTTGATCTTGTTTTAGTTACCTCAAGTTTTTATTTTCAGTCATTTGTAATTTTATTAGTATTTTCTGTTTAATTTTGAGTTATTGTGCCTTCTTTGTTTTGGGAGTTATTTTTCTTAACAATTTCTGTTTCATTTGTATATTTGTATTAATCTTGGCCAAAAATTTGGAAGTTTTATATCTTGCTTTTTCTTCTTTAAGTGGTTATCACGATTTTTAAAATAGGGTTGTCCAGAAAGTATTCAGCTGTATAATATGAAAAATAGAGGCATTTATGGATGGATTTTTTCTGGACAGCTCCCATATATTAGGTTTTAATTTTTAAGTATCATAGTTATGTAAGATTTTTAAAAGGAAAATGGTGGTATATACAACCACCAACACGTACCTCATTTTTAAATTGTAATTTTACACCAAACTTCCATTATTATAAAATAGTTTATTTTCTGAAATCCTTTTTTTGTATTATTTTGTATTTATATTCAATTTTTAAACTAAATTTACAGTAATTATTTTGTCCATTTTGTATTTAATTGGATTCAAAGTTCAAGAGCAGTCCATTTACTTCTTGATGTCCTCTTTTTTCAGTTTATTTTGATTTACCTCTCATTTGCTTTGTAGAATTTTTTAAAACGATTACTATTTAAATACTTGTTTATCTGATAATGCCTTTCTATTGACTTCACGTGTTAAAGATATTTTGACTGAGTAAATTTTTTATATTGGTACTTTCAGCTCAAAACTTTACAGAGGTTATTCATATGTCTATTGAGATTTGTTCCTAAATGAGAATGTTTTGAGATTAACCTAACTTTTGTTCCTTTGTAAATAACACTTTTTGTTTCCTGCTGCATGTTTATAAAACTGTTTTTCTTTATTATTAAGACAAGTCCAAGATATCTGTAGGGCGGATCTCTTTCATTGATTTTCTTAGAACTGAGAGAACCCTCTCAATCTCAATTTCTCTGGGATTTTTCTTTTCTCCCACTCAGATTCAGTTAGGTTTTCTTTAGTTATGGCCTTAATCATTGTTTTATTTTAAATTCTTTCCATCTCATCTTCAGGAAGTCTTAGATTGCTCTCAGTTCTCTGTCCTTCATGTCCATTGTATCTCACCATTTTAAGTTCCTTCAGCTGTCTATTTTTCAAGTTTTGTGAATTTCTTCTCTATACACTGATTTAATTTGCCAATTGAAAGCCTGCCTTTGGATTTCTGTTACTTTTGGTTTTGTCATTGAAATGGTTTCTTGCTTCCCAGAACTCCACTTTGTGGCCCACCTTGCTGCCTTTCCTCTTTGGCCTTTGTCTCTTGTGATTTTCTGATCCTATGGCAGGAAGACATGGACTTTGACAGAGCAGGCAGGAAAGGTACATAGGAGCAGGAAAAAGAAGAAATTGTCCATTATCAGCTGCCTCTAAATTAGAAGGATAAAGAGAAGGAATGCAGCAGAAGGAACTGGCATGTTTAGGAGGTCCATTAACAGATGTCCTAAATCAAGGACTGAAGGACTGTGAAGCCAGGAAAAAGCCCTGGCCCATTATCAGCTATCCTCAAATTGAAAAAATAAGGAAAGGGGAAATAGCCCCACTTATACAACTATAAGTCCTCCTTTCCAAAACCATATTATTATGCAGCTTTGGTTCTTTCAAGAAGAGGGGATCTTACACCCATAGATATAAAAACCCCCAAACGATGGAAGGAAGTCAGCCTGTCCACCTGTCAGAGTGTGCCCTCCTTACTAATAAACTATCTTATGCTTTCACAAACTCTGTCTCTTGACTGAATTCTTTCCTTCCAGAAGACAAGAACTGAGGAAAATCTCCATTTTCCATTAAGACTTTTATATACTTTTAAGGATGCTAATAAATTTTCTAAAAGTTTGTTCTGATTCTTACCATAAATGACATTTAGAAGGTTTGCTATTACAGTGTTCATAATAATCCTTGTTGTTCTGTATCATCTCTATATATGTGTATAGAGAGATGTTCTTTTTTTCTAATTATCTGTAAATAAAAATATTTTTTAGGGAGTTCCCTGATGGTGTAGTGGCTTAAGGCTTCGGCGCTGGCGCTGTCAGTGCTGCAGCCTGGGTTCGATTCCTGGTCAGGGAACTACCCACATACCAAAAAGAAAAAAAAAATTTTTTTTTTAAAAGATAAAGAAAGCTATCCAGACTATTATTTACTCAGGTAAAAGGTGACTTTGACTCCACTTTCAGAAGTCTACTTTAGTGAATTACCACATCTTTTTCTCAGTTCTGCTGTGACCAGGAGTTTGCTTACATGTAACTCCTAGTTGCATTTTCAGTGTCTTGTAATTGTTTTCATCCTTACAATGATGGTTTCACACTGATAACTATTGTCACTTTAACAATTATGTACCGATTACAGTTTTATCTAGATGTTCTCCTTCATCTTCCTGACACTCTGATATTGTACATGAGCAAGTAACAACCACTTGAGTGCAGAATTCCCAGGACTCTTCTTGAATCTGCCCCCCAGGCTTATGCTGTGTGGGCAAACTTCGTCTCTCAGGATACAGTAGGTGATTGCCTTCTACCCTCTTCTTTCTATATCATTGCTTTTGGCATTAATAAAGTCTGTATATAAAAAGTGAAGAGTGATGAAATATTCACAGTTTGATTCATTTTCAAACTGTCTCAAAATATAAAACTACATAAAAAAGGGACACCTTAGAAGTCCTTTCACTCAATAGTTCTCAAAGCATGATGTGTAAATCCCTTGGGGGTCCAAGGTCAAAACTATTTTCATAGTAATATTATAATATTATAATACTAAGTATTTTGTGATAATGGACATTTTTGTCTTTCACTATGTTGACATTTATATTCATAATGCAAAGCAGTGCTGAATAAAATTACTGATGTCTTGGCATAATTCATATCAATGGCAACAAACCATACCTGCAGTATCCATGAACTCACACTAAGAGAAGAAGCAGGAAGAAGAGGAGGAGGAGAAGGGAGAAGAAGAAAAGAAGAAGAAAGAAGAAAAGAAAAAGAAGCAGAAAGAAGCTGAAGCAGAAGCAGCAGCCAGTTTTACTAAAAATCTCCTTGATATAATGGAAAAATATTAATTTTATTAAATTATAACCCTTGAGTACATTTTAAAAAGTATTCTGTGTAATGAACTGGAAAGTACACAGAAAGCACCTGAGGGGCATACCAAATATAATGATTGTTCCAAGGAAAACACTGGTGTGATTGTTTAAGTTGTGTGCTTAAAAAAGCAGTGACAGACAAACTATGGTTTTTCAGTCTTGGGTATTGGCAGATAGACATTTTTTGACCCTGTCATTTAAAAACAAAACAAAACTGAAAGTATTTGTTGCCAGTGATAAAAATCAAGCTTTAAAAAGAAAATTAGAATTTTTGAAAACACATCTGGCACCAAAAGTTTAAGAACTTCCCATTACTTAAACTTTTTCTGGTGAAATAAGTGGCAATATTAATAAACATGATATTGTGTAATTAAATGTGCCAACATTTAAAAGAGCTGCCTTACACAGTGACTTGGTATTTTTCAAATGATCAATGCATAACGTTGCAAAATCATGTATTGGTAAAAGATCCATTCAAAGTGCAAGACATATCAATAGATTTTAGTATAAATGAGTACAAAACATTTATTAATATTGTTTTTTATTTTACAACAAAATTTTATAAAACTGCCATTTTTCAGACTTTGGTGTAGTATCAAAGAATAACCATAATTATCCTAAAAACCAGCTAAGATTATTCCTCCTTGTCTTATCACATATCTGCATGATACTTGATTTCTCTACAAGCCTCAACATAAGGAACATATGACAAATTAAATGCAGATATAGATCAAGATTCCAACTTTTAAAATTTTTAAGTGAAATTTTTATTAAAATTTATAGTTTTTAAATAAAATATTTGTTAGCATGAATTTATTATTGTTATTTTAAATGCATTAATAAGTAATATTTCAAAATTTTCTCAATTAATATTATCTATTTTGATAAATATCAATAGGTATTATATAAATGAAAGCTCTTTTCCATTTTCAATAATTTTTAAGATTGTAATGAAGTCCTGAGATCAGAAAGTTTGGATTTTGTAAATTTTTATGTTTTCAGTTCCTTTATATATTTAGTGGAAAGGTGAAAACTTTTTTAAAATTTTGAGATAGATAACTCACATGTCATAAAATTCACCATTCTAAAGTATACAATTCATGAGTTTTTACTATATTCACAGAGTTGTGAAACCAGTAAGTTTTAGAACATTTCAATACCTTGGAAAAAATAATCCTTTAGCTAGATATATGCCCCAATCTCATTTCCTTAGCACTAGGAAACCATTAACATTCTTTCTGTCTCTATAGATTTACCTCTTCTGTGCATCTCATATAAATGGAGTTCTACAATATGTAACTTTTGTGACTGGCTTCTTTCACTTAGCACAATGTTTTCAAGGTTTATCCATGTTGTAGCATGAATCAGTACTTCATTCCTTCTTATGGCTGAGTAATATTCCATTTATGGGATATATCAATTGCTGGGTATCTGGGTTATTCTCACTGATTTGGCTGTTATGAATAATGCTGCTATAGACATTTGTATACACTTTTTTATATATACATGTTTTTAATTCTCCTAGAAATGTACTTAGGAGTATAATTACCAGATCATAGGGCAATTATGTGTTTAATTTTTTTGAGGAACTGACAATGATTTTCACAGCAGCTGCACCATTTTACATGCCCACCAGCAAAGTATGATGATTCCAGTCTTTCCATATATTTTCTAACACTGGTTAATTTCCACTTTTTTTTATCATACCAATCTTATTGGGTATAAAGTGGTATCTCATTACAGTTTTGAGATATTAAGAACGTTTTAAATATTACATTTATAAATAAGGTCTGGCCACTCATTTTAAAGATTACATGCAACTTTCTGAAGTTTTGTAATTAATCATTTTCTTTTATTTCTTTTGTTTTCTTGAGTCTCCTTGAAGTACATATACATTTATCTAAGAACTTAATCTAAAAGATTTCAACATAGTTTTATATTTCTAATTAAAATATTTATCTCTAATATAATATTCTAAAATTTTTGAAGCTTATATTTCTATGTGAGCACTTAAGGATGATGTGGCCATTTTCTGAGAAGTCATTAGGAAAATGGTTATGCTATTTCAGTATTTCCATGCTGTTAATGTCAGCTCACTAAAAAGGTACTATACGAAAACACAGCAAAAACCTTTATTTGCTGTCACAGTATCTTTCTAAAATGATTTTTTTTGGTTTACATTTATATTTTCCTAAGCCTCTGAGAATATTTTGCACCTTCTTAGGAAATTAAAACACTTAATTTTTATAAAATCTAGATTGCTTTCATAAAAATAAATGTAAAAAAATAAAATGATGATTCTGGGTGTTGGTTTGGAGTCAGTAGCTGGAAATATTGAAGTTAATAAAACTCCTTACCCTAGCATAAATAACCCACAATTTAAATTTTCATAGCCTTTTTCATAGAGTAGATAGGAAGGTAGCTATGAGCAGAAGAAGTTGGCCTAGTCCATAGTCAATTGTTCCTAAATTTAGAAAATAAGTCAATCAGAGAAATAGAAGATGGTGGCAGCAGGGGACTGAAGCAGGGCTGGACATTCAGAGCCCCCATACTATAGACCCCTATAAAGTCCCTAGATTCTGTTTCCCCAGTTCCCTAGTCTTAATCATTCTCTTAATCAGTTTTCCCAGACCCTAGCCTTAAACTATAGATTGTTCCCAGCTTGATTTAATAAGATGTCCATTGCCTCCAGCTTTAGATAAGTACCCTGAAACTTGTGATTCATGGCCCAGCAATCTCTCCACATTATTCCAGACCCAGCTTCTGGGTAGAAGATAATGCCAGAATGACCAGTTGACCAGAAGAAAGACCTCAGGCTCCATGAGACTTAATGGACTCTCTCAGAACCATCATGAAGCTCATGTGGCCCCTGGAAGAATGCCAAGATTGCCCCCTATGATTTCCCCTTTGACAACCTTTAAATAATGCAAAGAGGGGCTGCTTCCCTCTCTTGGGTCAGCCTGCTTCACATCTTGGAGTGCACTTGCTTCACTAATAAACTCGTAACTATCCTATACATTCACAAACTCTGTCTCTTGCCTGAACTCATTCCTCAAGAACAAAAGAGCCGAGAAGAAAATTGCCGTTTTCTGGTAACATCTCTATCATTCAAATTATAGGAAAATGTTAATGAACATTTGTCATACAACACTGATTAGTAAATAACCCACTTATATATCTAATCACACAAAGAATTTCTTTCCCTAAGTATTTGCAAATGTTAGAATCATCAAAATTCATTCCTTGTTACTTCCAGTTTCCATGAGGATAGATTTACTCACCTCCAAATTCTACACATTAAGAGTTCAAAAATGACTAAAAACTAGAAACAAGAAGGCAGACTGATGAAAAAAAGATGACTTCCTAAATTCCAAGGGGAGATGTACAGCAATTGCAGTGTCACTGGCTCATGATGAATTGGGATCAGGCAGAAATGCATTCCCAAAGCACAGGCAGGACATTGGTTGGTCCAGCCTCTGTTTGGCTCTGCTTCTGATATGCAAGGATTCACCACTAAGAATCTTCCCATTTTTTCCTTCTAATCCCACCTCCATCCCCATCAATAGCTGCACTCACTCTGTTAATACATTTGGAGACCTCGGTTGGCTCCTAGTATAGAATTCATCTAAGTGTGTACTGCCCTTTCTGAGACTGACTGACATGAGAGAAGAGAGAGTGGCTTGGAGAAGAGGATACATGCCAGACTATGCCGTCCTTTAAGTAGTACATTTAAATAGGGAGCAAATAGATACTGTTTCTGGCTTTACGGAATGCTTAAAAAGTCTGAGTTGGAAGACAAGTGACATTAACTTGAATCAATCAGGCCTCACAGCCTGAGGACCTGCTGAGCATTAGAGATGGAGAAATTCTGTTCGTTAACCTTGCTGGTCAATCGGGAGATGGGGGTACCGAAGAATAGCTGGAGACAATACTGATCTCCATTGGTAGGAATGTATCAACATTCAGTGTGGCCCTCACTGTGTGGCCCTAACCAAGTTAGAAAACAGCACACAAAACATCACAAATCAATGGAAAGCAAGGGATTCTCCAGTGAATGATTTGGGAAAATAACAACTTAGAGAACTCAATTGAAATCCTTACCTCACATTAAATAACTGAAAAAAATTAAAGAGCTAAACACAAAAAGTGAAACTACAACAAAATAGAATAAAAATGTGAAAATTAACTTGTCTTGGAATAGGAAACTATTTTCTAAGCATAGAGCAATGAAAGAAATCACAAAGAAAAATACTAATTTACACAAAACTATTGAACTTCTGTGTGTCAAAAACACTATAAAACAATTAGGAGAGAGGAGGAGAAGATGGCGACTGGAGAGGAGGTCCCTAAAGCCTCTCCCAGAAAACAATTGAACGGCCATGCAGGAGCCAAGAAAAAGGACCCTAGGTGACAAAAAAGGGCAGCTGAGACATCCACGTATTGCAAGTAAACACCTAAGGTTTGGAGAGAAAGGGGTGAGTGGGAGAGAGGAGAGGGAGCAAAGACGGATCGCAACAGGACCCGATCACAGCTGACTGCAGTGCATGGGAGGGGAGAAGCCAAGAGACGATAAGAGGAAAAGCCCTAGCAAAGCAGCAGAACAGTGGGAGTCTGTTGAGGAGCTAGGCTGGGGAACTGGAATTTGGAGCGGCGAGTTGGGGACAGACCTTGGGAGCCAGCTTCTGGAACTCTTGAGTGGTAACAGGGCTGAGTGAGGACTCTGAACTGTAGAGATGACATCTTGGCTCTAGGCTCCCTAGGGACCCACAGCACAGGTATATGCAGCTCCTGCACAGGGCTGTGGTCCCTGGTCCCAGCCTGCTGCGGGAGCGAGCCGGTTGCTGTGCAGCAGCGCACAGTACCTATACAGACAGGGCTGTGGCTCCCGTTCCGGCCCGCTGCAGAGGCGGGCTGGCTGCCTTCTTACCGTGGGGTCAGACCCACAGCTTTGGACTTGTGAGCATGCCTGCTCGGGCGCCCCTGGGTCCTAAAAGCAGTGTGAGCCCGCAGATTCTGCCTCAACATTTGGCCACGGAAGCAGGCCTGGGAAGAAAGGCAGATTTGATAGCATTCGCCCCAGCCAGCAGGAGCAGCCTTGGCCTGCATCACTCAGTTTCCCCAGCACAGGGCAGAAGGTGGAGCTGCCCTGGTGTACCTTTTGTTGGTCTCTCCCCTTTCCTACAACCTTCCCAACCAACTAACTAACTACAGGAAGCGGAGGGACCATGATAGATGTGCACCACCTCCAAACGTAGCAGAAGACCAGAAATAAGAAATAAACAACCCGCCTCTCTCCCAAAACTTGCACCCCCAGTACCATCTCATGTCTGCCCTACAGCAAGACACCACAAAAGTACCAATCTGGGCTCCTGGGCACTACTGAACATAACATGCCCTCATGTCAAAGAGGAAGAACCCAGCAGACAGGATGAATTTCTTAAAAACTAAAATGTCTCAGAAAGAACATGACATTTATCAAGACTGTTTCTCAGACCTAGTTTCCGAATTAAGTGACAGAGAATTTAAAGTAGCCATTCCAAAGGCTGTGAGAGAAATGAAAACATACTGCCAGAGCACCATGGCTGACATAAACAACATAAAAAAAGGATATGAATGACATAAAAAGGAACCTCATGAACAAAAGGAACAATTTAACAAAGAAATTCAAAACATAAGGAGGATTTAGATGGAAATGTGAGAGATAAATAATACAATAAAAGAAGTGAGAAACAAAATAACTGCCATAGGAAACAGGGCCAACCAGATGGAGGAAAGAATTAGTGATAATGAATATCAGAACATGGAAATAGCTAAGAAAGAGGAAGAGAGGGAATATAGAACCAAAAGGATTGAAAGAACTCTATAAGAACTATCTGACTCCATGAGACAAAAAAATATCAGGATAATAGGAATAGAAGAAGGGGTAGAGCATTCTACAGAGAACATACTCAAACAAATAGTAGATGAGAACTTTCCAAACCTATGGAAACATCTGGAACCCTAAGTTCAAGAAGAAAACAGGTCCCCTAGATACCTGGACCCTAACAGATCTTCTCCAAGACACATAGTACTATAGATGTCCAAAACTAAAGACAAAGAGACAATTCTCAAGGCAGTCAGGGAAAAAACAACTACAATCTTTAGAGGAAAACCCATCAGACTGGCATCAGATTTCTCAGCAGAAACTCTGCAAGCCAGGAGGGAGTGGAATCCAATATTCAAAACTTTAAAAGAGAGAAACTTCCAGCCAAGAATAAATTATCCAGCAAAATTATCTTTCAGATATGAAGGTGGAATAAAGACCTTCTCAGACAAACAGAAGCTGAGGGAATTTGCCAGCACAAGGCCAGCACTCCAAGAAATACTGAAGGAGCCTCTTCGACCTGAAAGAACACATCAGGAACAATGGAACAAAGTTGGGGCAACAAGAAAGAAACAAAAACAAACAAAGAAGTAAGTAATGGCCACAGGAAATCCTCACATATCGATCACCACTCTAAATGTTAATGGACCAATAAAAAAACACAGAGTAGCAGAACCCATACATATGCTGTCTCCAAGAAACACACCTCAACCATAAGGACAAACAGACTCAGAGTGAAAGGATGGGAAACAATACTTCAAGCAAATGGTAACCAGAGAAAAGCAGGAGTTGCCATACTAATATCTAATGAAATAAACTTTAGGTTAAAAAAGATAGTAAAATCAAGGATGGACATACATAATGATAAAAGGCACAATACAACAACAAGAAGACTTGACAGTAATTAATATATATGCTGCCAACCAGGATGCCCCAAAATATACAAAGAAACTACTAACAGATTTGAAAGGAGAAACAGATGAACACACAATCATTGTGGGAGACTTAAACACCCCGCTAACAGCCATGGACAGATCATCCAAACAGAAAATAAATAAGGAAACAACAGCTCTAAATGACACATTTCAACAATTGGACATAATTGACATTTACAGAGGACACTTCATTCAGCAACAAGAGACTATTCCTTCTTTTCTAGTGCACATGGAACATTCTCAAGGATAGACCACATGCTGGGATACAAAAGTAGCCTCAGCAAATTCAAGAAGATCGAAATCATACCAAGTGTATTCTCAGAACACAAGGCTTTGAAATTGGAGATCAACTGTAAAAGGAAAGCAGAAAGAAACACATACACATGGAGATTAAACAACAGCTTATTTAAAAAGGACTGGATAAAAGAACAAATAAAAGATGAGAGTAAAAAATATATAGAAGCTAATGACAATGAAAATACAACATATCAGAATTAGTGGGACACAGCGAAAGCGGTAGTAAGAGGGAAATTTATATCACTACAGGCCTATCCTAAGAAACAAGAAAAATCACAAGAAAACATCTTAACATCCCATCTTAAAGAACTAGAAAAAGAACAGCAGACAAAACCCAAAGTCAGCAGAAGGAAAGAAATAATAAAAATTAAAGCAGAACTAAACCAATTAGAGAATAAAAGGACAATAGAAAAAAATTAATATTACGAAGAGCTGGTTCTTTGAGAAAGTCAACAAAATTGACAAACCCCTGGCTAAACTAATCAAAGGACGAAAGGAAAGGTCACAAATATCCAAAATCAGAAATGAAAGGGGAGAAATTACCACTGATACCACAGAAATACAAAGGATTATAAGAAAATATTATGAAGGACTTTATGCCACTAAATTTAACAACCTAGAAGAAATGGACAAGTTTCTAGAAACTTACAGCCTACCTAGATTGAACCAAGAAGAACTGGATAATCTAAATAGACCAATTGATAGTGAAGAGATTAAAACGACTATCCATAATCTCCCTAAAGGCAAAAACCCTGGACCAGATGGTTTCACCAATGAGTTTTACCAAGCATTCAAAGAAGAATTAACACCTATCCTCCACAGACTATTCCAAAAAATTGAAGAGGAAGCAATACTTCCTAACTCATTCTATGAGGCCAACATTACTCTAATACCAAAGCCTGGCAAAGACAACACAAAGAAAGAAAACTATAAACCAATATCTCTAATGAACACAGATGCAAAAATTCTAAACAAAATATTAGCAAACAGAATACAACAATGCATCAAAAAGATCATACATCAAGATCAAGTGGGATTCATCCCAGGAGCAAAAGGATGGTTCAACATATGAAAATCAATCAATGTGATACACCACATAAACAAATCAAAGATAAAGACCATATGGTCATTTCAATTGATGCAGAAAAATCTTTCGACAAGATATAACATCCATTTATGATCAAAACACTAAATAAAATAGGTATAGAAGGAAAGTATCTCAACATAATAAAGGCCATATATGACAAGCCCTCGGCTAACATCATACTGAATGGGGAAAAGCTGAAGCCTATTTCCTTAAAATCAGGAACAACACAGGGATGCCCCCTGTCACCACTGCTATTTCATATAGTACTGGAAGTTCTAGCCACAGCAATCAGGCATGAGACAGGAATCAAAGATATCCAAATTGGGAAAGAAGAGGTCAAATTGTCACTATTTGCAGATGACATGATCCTTTATATAAAAAATTCCAAAGATTCTACCAGGAAACTATTAGAAACAATAAATGAATATAGTAAAGTCACAGGTTACAAAATCAATGTAAAAAAATCAACAGCATTCCTATATACAAACAACGAATCCACAGCAAAAGAAATGAGGGAGTCAATTCCCTTTGCTATCACAGCAAAAAGAATGAAATACCTGGGAACTAACTTAAAGAATGTGACAGACTTATACACGGAAAACTATAAGATACTTTTGAAAGAAATTGAAACAGACTTTAAGAGGTGGAAAAATATTCCCTGTTCATGGATAGGAAGATTTAATATTGTTAAAATGGCCATTCTGCCCAAAGCAATATACAGATTTAATGCAATACCCATTAAAATCCCACAATCATACTTTTGTGAAATAGATAAAAGAATTATTAGATTTATATGGAACCATAAAAGACCTCGAATTGCCAAAGCAATACTGCATAAAAAGAATAAGGCTGGTGGCATTACATTCCTTTACTTCAATTTATATTACAAAGCATCAATAGTCAAAACAGCTTGGTACTGGCAGAAGAACAGAAATATAGACCAATGGAATAGAACTTAAAACCCGGAAATAAACCCACAAATATATGGACAACTGGAAAAACATATCCAAAAGAATGAACTTGAGCTGTGAACTCTCTCCATATACAAAAATTAACTCAAAATGGATTAAAGACCTTCCTATCAGACCTGCAACAATAAATTGTATAGAAGAAAACATTGGTACTAAAGTTATAGACCTAGGACTCAAGGAGGACTTCATGAACCTGACCTCAAAGGCAAGGGAAGTAAAAGCACAAATAAATGAATGGGATTATATCAAACTAAAAAGCTTCTGCACAGCAAAAGAAACCATCAACAAGGCAAAGAGAAAGCCAACTGAATGGGAGAAAATATTTGAAAATAACACATCAGGTAAGGGTCTAATATCTAAAATATATAAAGAACTAATAAGACTTGACAAACAAACAAACAAACAAACAACCCAATTAAAAAGTGGGCAGAACTAAACAGACACTTCTCCCATGAAGAAATACAAATTGGGAATGGAGTTACCATTTGACCCAGCAATCCCACTTCTGGGGATCTACCCAAAAGACTTAAAAACCTTTGTCTGCAAAGACTTATGTACCCCAATGTTCATTGCAGTGCTGTTCACAGTGGCCAAAACATGGAAACAACCAAAGTGCCCTGCGACAGATGACTGGATAAAGAAGCTGTGGTACATATACACCATGGAATATTACTCAGTTATAAGAAAAGATGAAATACTGCCATTTGCAACAAAATGGATGGACCTGGAGATCATCATGCTTAGTGAAATAAGCCAGACAGAAAAAACAAGGAACTGTATGACTACACTCATATGCAGAATATAAAACTGAAAGCAACAAAGAGAAAAGAAATGAACAAACAAACAAACAACCCATGGCCACAATCAATAGTTCAATGTTTATTTGGGAACGAGTGGCTTATGGAGGGGAGAAAGGGGAGGGGTGGGAGAGGAGTGAGTGGAAGCTAAATATAAGGTGATGGAAAGAGAACTCACACTGGGTGGTGAACTTATTATACAACAAGTTGACAATGCACTGTAGAATTGTATGCCTGAAACCTATGTAATCCTTGCTAACAGATGTCACCCCAATAAGTCTAACAATAAAAATGAATTTAAAAAAAACAATTAGGAGACAAATGACAGACTAACTCTAATAACTGCAATAGAGATACAGTGGATTAATGTTATTTTGCAAATTGATAAAAAGAAAAACACACTAAAAATAGGTAAAGGTAAGAAATAAAGCACATTGGAAGAAATAAGAAAAGATTGAAAAAGTAAAAAGAAATGAATAGTAAAGGAAACATGAATTAAATAAACTAAAACCAAGATTTACCTCATTTTATTTCTTTTTTTTTAATTCATTCCCAATTTTCTGAGGAACCTCCACACTGCCTTCCACAGTGGTTGTACCAGTTTGCACTCCCACCAGCAGTGTACCAGAGTTCCTTTTTCTCCACATACTCTCCAGCACTTGTTATTCCTTGTCTTGTTGATAATAGCCATTCTCACAGGTGTGAGGTTGGATCTCATTGTGGTTTTGATTTGCATTTCTCTGATAGCTAATGAGGATGAGCCTTTTTTCATATGTCTGCTGGCCATTTGTATTTCTTCATGGGATTTCAAATTAAAAATATTTTACAAAATAAAATTTTTTGGTTTTAGAATCATGGTATAAATGTGAGGTTTCCCCAATTATCTTCTTAAATACATGCACAAGTAACACAGAGAATGAGAAAAAGAAGCACAAATTCCACCTTCAACAAAAGTAGGAGACATCTGCAACCTTGAACCATAAGAGCGATGGAGATATAATGGAGTAAGGGAAGATGTAAGAGAAAGAATAACTACAATTGCAACTCTCAGAAAATGCTACCAATGCACCGTTCTTTAAGATGAAGGCTACACTGAGTCTAAAACCAACAATTATTACTTTTCAACAGTGGAACTGCAGAGCAGGAGCAGATAGAGGAGTGAATCATGTTTGATTCCAGTGAGAAGAGAAGAACCATACAGCAAGTCATATTTTCAGGAAGCATTCTATTGGTAAGGCATAGTAAAGAACAAAAATTTTATATCTTCAACTTGTGAACTATCTGCAATGCCTATTTCTGTTGACTGGGGAGAAGTAAAGTCTAAAAGAGCACCCTCATATGCGCAATCTTGTCATTGAAAAAATTCCTTTTGGCATGGAATGTACCATTGTAACCCTCACCCTTCCTCTCTCTCTCTCTCTCTCTCACACACACACACACACACACACACACACACACACACACACAGAGCGTCTGTTGAGTTCTAGTCCTGAGCTCTTAGAGTAATAATAATAAAGCAGTAATACTTTATTCATATAAAAATAATACTATAAAAAGGGTGGGGGAGGAGACAACAACAAAAAAAAACACCATGCAAAGAATAGTCACCGGAAAACTTGGGCCATGAGACAGTTTAATAAACATGTCCAAATATTAATATATTATTACACATTTTTAAAACTAGCAGAAAAATAAGCTCAATAAAACAAGAATGTGTGTGTTGCATACCATTGAATTGGCTCTGACTGCCGGTGACCCTATGAATGAGTGATGTCCACAACATCCACAACAGCCCTGCTCAGCTCCTGTAGACTCATGCCTATGGCTTCTTTTATGGAGTCAATCTATCTCATGTTTGTTTTCCTCTTTCCTGTTGCCTTCTGTCTTTCCCAGCATTATTATCTTTTCCAAAGAGGGGGTTCTCTGGTGGTGTAGTGGTTTAAGGCTCCAGTGCTATCAGAGCTGCAGCCTGGGTTTGATTCCCATTCAGAGAGCTACCCACATACCAAAACAAACAAACAAACAAAACCAAAGAACCCTGCCTTCTCATGATGTGCCTCAAGTAGGACAGCTTCAGGTTTATTGTTTCTGTCGCCAGTGAGGTTTCAGGATTAATATGCTCTACGACCCACTTGTCTGGAGGTCCTGGTATCTGTAGAGCTCTCCCTCAACAACATATTTCAAATGAATCAATTTTTTTCCTCTCAGCCATTTTCACTGTCTAACTTTTACATTACTACATGTCAGTGGGAATATAAGGGTGTGGATGATCTTAGCCTTGGTCTCTAATAACACATCTTTACTATTGATGAACTTTGCTGATTCTTCCATTCACACCCTTCTGAGTCTCAACCTTCTCTTGATTTCTTGGCTGCAGTCTCCATTTGAATTGATGATTGAACCAAAGTAAGAAAAATCTTTAAGTCTGAATTCCTTCATTGCCTCCGTTAAAGTTGTATATTTCTTCTGTTGTCACAGTTTTTGTCTTTTTGGTACTTCCTTCTTTCATTTTCATCAAAAATCATTTTATGTCATTGCTACATTCTGCCAGTCAAGATGGTTTCATTTGCATATCTTAAGTTATTAATATTTCTCCCACCAATTTTCATTCCTTCTTCTGAGTCTAGCCTAGTTTTTTATATGAAGTGTTCTGCAAGTAGATTAGACAAATAGGGAGATAAAAATGCACCTTTGTCTTATACTTTGCCTATAGGAAACTATTCTATCTCGCCATTTTATGACCTTCAATTGCTTACTGTCCACAATACAGATTACAGATCAGAACAACCAAGTGCTGAGGCACGTCCATTTCTTTCAGAGTAACACATAACTTTTTATGATCTTCAAAAGGCTTTACTGTAGTCTACAAATCATAGGTTAGCCTTCTGAAATTCTTTGGAGCACTATAGTATTTAATGAATATTCACATTTTTGAGATATTTTTATTAAAAATATAGCTAATATACAATATTATATTAGCTTCAGGTAAACACCATAGTTATTAACATTTCATATCTAAAGAAGTGATCACCATGATAAGTCCAGCAACTATCTGACACTGTATAATGCTATCACAATATTATTGATTATATTCCCTATATCCCCATGTCTTATTTGTTTTATATCTGGAAATTTGAACCTCCTATTCCCTTTCACCTTTTCCTCTCCTTTTTCAATTTTTCAATTATAATTGACATTCAATATTACTTTATATACATTTCAAGGGTATAGTATAATGGTAAGACTTTATATAATTTAGGAAGTGATCCTCCTGACTAGTCTAGTACCCACTTAGCACTATACATAGTTATTATCATATTGACCATATTCCCTATGCTTTATTCTACATTTCCATGACTATTTTATAACTGCCAATTTGTACTTCTTAATCTCTTCATCTTTTTTATTCACCCCCCAACCCTCATTCCATCTGTCAGCCATCAAAATGTTCTTTGTATCTGAGTTTGTTTCGGTTGCTTGTTTTGTTCTTTAGATTCCACATATAAACAGAATCACATTGCGTCTGTTTTTCTCTGTCTGACATACTGCACTCAGCACAACACCCTCCAGGTCCATCCATGTACCACCTCCTCTTTATCCATTCATCCTTTCCTGGACACTTCAGCTGCTTCCACATCTGGGCCAGTGTAAACAACACTGCAATGAACATATGGATGCATACATCTCCTCAAAGTAATGTTTTGGGTTTCTTCTGATAAATACCCAGAGTGAGATCACTGCGTCCTTCTGTGTCTCTTGTTATAGACTTTGTTTTAAAGTCTATTTTGTCTGACATAAATATTGCTACCCCAGTATTTCTTTTTCATTTTCATTTTCATGAAATATCTTTTTTCATTCCTTTACTTTCCATTGGTGTGTGTCTTTCAATTTAAAGTGAGTCTCTTGCAGGCAGTATACATAGGGTCTTGTTTTCTTATCCATTCATACGCCCTATAGCTTTTGATTGGAGCATTTAATCCATTTACATTGAAAGTAATTGTTGATAGATATATAGTTATTGCCATTTTATTATTCATATTTTTTATCTTTCTTCTTCTTAAAAAGTCCCTCTAACATTCTTTGTAGTACAGATTTGGTGGTGATGAACTCTTTTAGCTTTTTTTTACTTGTCTGGCAAGTTCTTTATCTGTCCTTCGATTCTAAATGATAGATTTTCTGGGTACAATACTCTTAGTTGTACATTCTTGCTTTTTATCACTTTGAATATTTAATGCTAATCCCTTCTTCCCTGCTAAGTTTCTGTTGAGAAATCAACTAATAATTTTGTGGGCTCTCCCTTATAAGTAATTGGTTAATTTTCTCTTGTTGTTTTTAGGATTCTCTGTCTTTAACCATTGTTATTTTAATCATAATGTGTCTTGGTGTAGGTCTGTTTGGGTTCATCTTGTTTGGGACTCTGCACTTTCTAGCCTTGTCTGTCTATTTCCTTCATCAGATTAGGAAAGTTTTCAGTCATTATTTCTTCAAATAGGTTTTCAATTCTTCGCTCACTCTCTTCTTGTTCTGGTACCCCTGTGATGTGAATAATGTTATGCTTGATGTTGTCCCAGAGGTCACTTAAACTAAACTCATTCTTAATTTTTTTTTCTTTTTGCTGTTCTGATTGGGCATTTTCTGCTACCTTGTCTCCCAAATTGCTGATTCTATCCTATCTTCATCTAGTCTGCTGGTGATTCCTTCTAGTGCACTCTTTATTTCAATTATTATATTCTTTACTTCTAACTGGTTCTGTTTTATGCTTGCTGTCCCTTTGTTGAAGTTCTCACTAAATTCCTTGAGTATCCTTATAACCATTGTTCTGAACTGGATTTCTGGAAGGTAGCTTGCCTCTATTTTGTTTAGTATTTTGTCTGGGTTTTTCTCCTATTCTTTTATTTGGGATGTATTTCTTTCTTTCCTCATCTTGACTGCCTCCCTGTTTGTATATATTAGGAAGATCTGCTACATCTCCCAGTCTTGGCAGGGTGGCCTTATGTAGTAGGTGCCCTGTGGAGCTCAGGGGCAATCTTCCTAATCACTGTCAGGTACTCCAGGAGTGTCCTTTGTGTGCATTGTGTGTACCTCCCTATTACAGTTGAGCCTTGATTGACATTGGCACATCAGTGAGTGGTATTTACCTTCAGGCTGATGGGCTGTGGGGTTTGGTGATGTTCATAGCTTAGGGGCTGCTATGCAGGGGGCTTACTCCACTGAGCGAGATTTATTCCAGTGGGCTCTGGAGCCTGTTAAGACTGCCCTTTGTGTGTGTTGCTTGTGGGGATAATTGGGTGGTGCTCTACTGTGGTCTGTAGCCAACTTTCAAACATGTTGGCTCAGGGGCCTCTTGTGAGATGAAAGGCTCTGGCACAGGCCCAGGTCACCCAATACCCGTGAACAGCCAGGGACTATCTGGTAGTAGCTACACAGTGATCCATTTTAGGACACTGCCTGTGCTAAACCTAGAGGCATGGGGAGAGGCCACACTGCAAATCAAGGATGGCTGCCACCTATACTGGGCCAGGGTAGTTCTAGGACATTCTGAGGCCTGATGTCACCTGCCACCTGCCTGTAAGGCTCAGGCACTGATAGAGCTTTAGTGGGTATTCAAGTTGAGGTAATAACTGGAGTGGGACAAGTTGTGTTCACCAATTTAATGTAGACTCTATTTTGGTGTCAGTGCTGAGCTTAGAGCTAATCAGCAAGTCTCGGAACACACTGAAGCCAGCAACCACCTGCCTGGGGCCTGTGAATTTCCTGATAGTTATTCAAGAAAGAGTATAATGCTGGCAGAGCTGGGTGCTCACCAAAAAAATGCTTCCAGTGTTGGGTGAGTTGGGAGGAGTGTGGCCTCAGCAAGTCACAAAGGTGGAGGGAATGGAGCTCACCAGATCAATTCAGATTCAGATTTGGCCATGAGTGTGAGTGGAGGGATAAATACAAGAAGATGGCATCTGCCTACAGCTGCATGGGAGGAGAATCCCACACAAGGAAAAAGGCAGTGTCCCTCCAGTCCTTGTCCCGAAGTCACACAACTCATTCTCTCTGTATGTCTCTGACACCCCTCAAGTCACTGGCCCTCCACCAAACCCCAAGGTAAATACCTGCAAATGAATGAATCTGTGCAAGAAACCTTTAAGAGGATATCTGGATTTTCCACAGCCTTCCCTCCCACCCTGAGGATCAGAATCCCTACTGTGCTTTACAGCCAGATATTGTGTGGGCTCCTATTTTGACACCAATACTCTGGGCTGGAATCCCTTGCTCCTCAAAGGGGACCTACACAACCAAGGTATACTTCCTGCTTCTCAACTTCCATGCAAAAGTTTGGGGCTGTCCCATCTTGAATCTCTGCCCCTCCTACCAGTCTCAAGGTGGCTTCTTTATATCTTGAGTTATAGGACTTCCATTAATCTAGACTTCAAATGATTCACCAGGTTGATTATTCTATAATTTAGTTGTAATTTTAATGTGTTAACAGAAGACAAGCACATTGCTTTCCTATTTCACCATCTTGAATCTCCTGAATGTTCGTATTTTAATCTCAAGTGCTTCTTCTTTTTCTAAATCTAGCTTGAATGTCTGACATGTCTTACTCTATATAAGGTAGAGGCCTTTTTTGCATCATCTTGAGGATTTCCTTTACTTGTGTAGGAAATTACAATGATGGCCTTATAGCTACTGTACTCTTTGGCATCTCATTTTTTGAAGATTGGGATGTATATTGAAAGTTTCCAATCTGGTTGGTGATTCTGGTTAAGAAGGCAGAGTAGGTAAATATTGTGATTGTCTATTCTCATGATAACATCAGAATCACAACTACACTACAGGCTAACCATCACTGAGAATTGCCTGAAGCCTATTTGAACAGAAGTCCTACAATATATCTAAGGATATACAGAAAAAGCCATGTTGAGGAGGGGCAGAGATGTGGAATGGGCTGATTTGACACCCACATGTGGCAGCTGAAAATCAGGAGGGATATCTCGGCTTTGAGGAGTGAGGGGTCCCAGGTCCAGACCAGATTCCCCAGCCCAGTGTTCTAGTGCCAGCAAGAGAAGTTCCTACAACTTCTGACTGTGAAAATTGTGGCTGAGTAAGACAGAGGGTGGCTAGAGTATCTGAGTTCTCCTCTTAAAGGGCCCATTCATGGACTTACTCACTAATGGACTCACTCATTCTGAGCTAGAGAACTGGAGCAGCAGCTTGAAAGGCACCAGGGACACACAGGAGGAACTGAATTGTCTGGTTTCAAGGCAAGCCTAGCAGGACAGCTTTCTTCCAAATAGAAGTGCTGGCAGAAGCCATTGTTCCTTTGTTCAGCCCTCCTGCCATCTAGGCTGTAGGTGCCATATCTGAGTTTCCATCAACCTCACTAACACCATTTGTTCCACCCTGGTGATTCCCCGAGACTCCACCTCACCCAATTTGCAGGCCCACCCAAGGCATATTCAGTGGATTTTCCATAGAATTGACCTGTCTTGGCTCATGCTGCCAATTTTCCTATAAAATCTCTCAAAGGCTCACAAATCCCAAACAAGAAGCATCTGAACTCAAGAGTGCCCATATCTCTTGCTAAGCAGCCCCATGCTCGGCACTAGTGGCAGGTGGCCTTTGTTTCAAGCTTAGTTTCTTTCAGGCACCTCCAAACTCAGCACACGTAGAAACCATCTGCAGATCACTTTGTAGGTCATACCAAGAGACCCTGGGCAAGACACAGACAGAGGCTCAACTTGGCCTGCAACAGAGTCCTTTCCAATAGGCCCCAGAACCAACACACCCAGTGGCCAGGTTCACACCACACTAAAGCATGGCCCAACCACTTCCACAAATTACACACCCAAAGGGCAGACTTGGCAGGCACCAGAGGCCTGCTAAAACAAATCCTTCTCTGTGGGATTAAAATTATAATATATAATTTTATTAATCAATGTCACCCCAATAAATTTATTTTATAAATGGCACAGGTAAACTCCAAACAAGGTCTTTACATAAAATATGTAATTTTTGTAAAATGATAACTATATGGGAATGTATTCTTTTTTAAAATTTGTTTTTATTGTTAGACTATTAGGGTGACATCTGTTAGCAAGGATTTGCCTTAAATCAGCATGAAAATTATTTGGAAAGCTCCTGTAAACTTGGATGTTTGAGTTTCTCTGAATAAAGTTACTTCACAAATGTAAAACAAAATGATAAAAATATAACCTATATATTCTTTAAATTTTGCATATGGGTCATATGTACATTCTTTCCTCAGTTCCAGGTCCCCAGACTCTACTGTGCATAAGAATCCACTAGGGTGCTCATTCAAATGTACTTGTTTAGGTTCTCCCCTTATGATTCTGCTTTAGTATGTCTAAGACAGAGCCTAGCAACCTAGTGATTCTGATGCAGGTGATGTCAGAATCACACCTTGAAAGACACTGCTCTGGACTCTGGTAGTCTGCTTAAAGACAGGTATATTTTCCAAAGCTTTTGCACTGGAGCCTGAGATAAGTTAAAGTGCATAACAGAGAACTTCATGGGGAACTGTGAAAACCTGGACAATTAGAGGCCAAAAGGACAGAATAGATCTGGACTAAACCAAGGTAGCAACTTGAAAATGTTTTTCTTTGCATGATTCAAGTAATTATATTAACACCAAAACCAAGTCATAACTTTAGAGGGGACCCCAAAAAACCTGAAATTATTTTCTGGAGGATGGATCCCTTGTAAAACAGGCTCCACCCACTCTGTGAATGTTCTAGGAACCCATCAGTGTACCAGCTGGCATGCTGTGAGAGGCTGAGTTAGCCTTCATTAAATTTTTTTCTTTTTTTTGACACTCTTTAACACGTTTGCCCATTTCTCGATCAGTGATTTACATGAGCAATGTGTGACATGACAACATACCAGCCCACATTGTGCTTTGTGTTCGGCAGTTTTTGACCAACACGGCATGACCCCCATGCTCCACCTTCTCTACACCTGATCCCACCCCGAGCAACTTTTGCTTGCTTGCCAAATAAAAACGTCCTCAAAGGGAAACGTTTTGTCAATGTGGAAGAGAATGGCAAAAATGGCAAAAGCACTAAAAGGCATCAAAATCGGCAAGTTCAATACTGTTTTGGGCAGTGGAAAAAGTGTCTCAATAGGTACGGCGCATCAAATGGAGAGTACTTTGAAGGTGAATGAAGACTAAACAGGTAAGAATAAATACATAATTATTTATAAATAAATTCTGGATTTATTCTGGTACCCCCATATGTACCTTCTATGAATATTCAAGCAGGACAATTGCTAATAATAACTCCCTGATTACTGAGCAACATAAATACAAGGCAGCCTGAGGAATGTGTGGCATTATCATGTTCTTTTCTGGCAATAAAAACTGATTGATGTGCAATTAATCCAATGTGATACCTTATATAAGCTAGAAATCATGTCTTCACTTTAAACATTGTAAATCAATAAAATTACATTGTAGCCATTGACAACACATACAACTTTGCCTGTTTGATTCTCCATTACTGCAACAGCTTTCACCCTGGTTTGGAAAGCTGTCCTTCTCTTCCTTAAGAGAGCATTATAGGGAGTTTCACCCTTCTTGGTCTTCCTGCATTTAGGGAATATTTATAGAAAGCAGAACAATGTCACACAAATTGATCTCACAAATATTCCTTGGCACTTTGCAGTATTGATGTTCATTCCTAGGCCAGAGTATAAAATTTCCAAGAGTTACAATTTTTTCCCAATGTGTTTGCTTGCCAGGTGGAGTTGATGACTGCATCCTGAATTAAATGTGTAATGTGAAACACAAAAATGTACAGCATTTAATTTGTTAAAACTTTGCTTTTATGATATAAATATAAAATTTCTACAGGAATAAAATCTAGGAGATTATCTTATGTGGGATATTAGAAAAATACAACACTCTTCATTATTTCCTCTGGGTTCCAACCTACAGAGAATATACTTATGCTCAAGAATCACTTGCCCAACGTAGATCAATGTGGTTTTATTCATGTCCAGGTAGGTGTCCCCAACCCTCCTAAAGTAGGGTTTCTTGTTGAAGGATGCAGCATAGGACAGAGCCAGAGACAAAAAGATTTTTATTCCCTTTGTCCTAATTAAAAACAAATCAGTGTGCACTGAAGGCATGACTTAGCCACCCACAAGGAAATGTAAAGCTGAAATGAACAAACAGCAGGAATCTCACTGGGTTTCCAGCAGGCTCAGATAAAGGTCCCTTTCTCATTTGGAGAATGGTGGTGCAAGGCAAGCCCAACCGGAGAGGCTGGCCTTCAGGAGTATGAGCTGGGGTGGGGCCTAAACCGTTTGTTGATGAATGTGACAGTCAGCAAAGGCTAGGTTAGGCTGCCTTAACAACTTCAAAATCTCAGGGACCTAAAAGAGCATTTTTTTTCCCCTCATGTTAGTTGTCACACGGGTTGGGAATGGAGGAGTAGGGACAGAGGTCTGCTCATTGAAGTCACTTGGAAACTCTGCTGACAGAGGCTCATTTTCAACACATATTTCCATGACTACTGCAGCTGAAGGTCTCCCAGCCTCAGTAGAATGTTCTGGCTGGGCAGTAACACACTCCACTTCTCCTTACAATCCACTGGCCAGAACTTGTCAAATGGCTTCTTTTAACTTCAAAGGAACAGAGAAATCCAATTCTCCCATGAACCAAAAAGCTATAAACACCAGAAATGCATGCCACACGGGGGGAGGGGGGGGCGGTGGCATTTAAAATCATGATTCATTTTACTTAATCTCTAGGTATCTCACATTTAATTGCCCATTTCCTTCTGCCTCCTCCAACCTCTAATTTTCACAGTGTTAACAAGGATTGGAAGGACACTTCTATCAAAATGTACACAGGAAGACCAACTGTTCCCTCTGCTCCTTTCCCATCCTCTTCTACCCATTCTTTCTTTATACTTCAGAGTGTAAGTCCAAGAAGCCAAAACACTGTGCCATAGGAAACTGTCACTTTTAACACTCACACTGCACCTCTGTAAATTTGGCCGAATAAATGCTCATGATACTTACCAATCAAATTAGCAATTTCTCCTCCCATGGGGAAAAGTAAAGAAGCAGAGAAGAGATCATTCCAACACTGTGTGGTTTTAGATGGAAATGAGTGCTCTTTTTTATGAAAACATGTGGAGGAAGTCTAAAGACATCACTTAATAATTTCATTGCCTTAGATTAGAAAACTTTATAATTCTGACATGAAACCTAGATGTCCTAAAGCAAGATTTAACTCACATAAGGCAAAAGAGGATTGATTAATCTAAAAGAAAAATAATATAATGGAAGAAAATATTTACTACACATAGGACAAAAATGTAATATCCATAAATGGAAAGAGTGCTTCCAAATCAGTAAGAGACTAAAAAGAAATATATGTACAAAAAATAAACTTACAAACATGATTAGTCTCACTAATAATTAAAGTCCCAATGGTTTTGCCTATAAAATTAGAAAAATATTTAAAGATTCACAATATCAAATAGTAGCCAAAGGATGAAGAATTGGTTGATATACAAACTAGAACAATGGTTTTGGAGAGCCATTTGGCAGTATTAGTCAAACTTTAAATCTGTATGTTTTATGACAAAGGGATCTGTACCCCTAGAAATCCTACAGGATGACTTGCACAAATACATCAAGGGCTATACATACACCTCTCGCAGTATTGTTTGTGATATCAATAATTGGAAAAAGCATAAAAGTTTATCAAAGGAGAGATCGCTATACCCATGCAATAAAAGATTATGCAACCATAAAAAGAATCAAATAAGAGCTATAAGTACTGACATGGAACATATCCTGTATTGCTAACTAAAATTCAAGTTACAGAATAAACTACATAGTATAGGTCAGTGGTATGTTGGGAAACAAGGTGTCATTTAAAAAGGAAGCCTTTATTAGTGTTTGCCAATTTCAATGAGGTAAATATTCTCATCAAGGTTGCGTTCCAGTTACCAATGTTTAATAATTGTTTTGTAAAATTCTACAAGCCATTTTATGGTATTATTTTCATTTTTAAAAACTACATTTGTGTGTGAGTATGTAAGTGTGTGAGCAGGTATTTGTATGTGAGCATCGAGGCACAGAAAAAAGGTTAACAGAAACTAGAGCAGGATCATAATGGGATGCAAGAGGCATAGTACCACTTTGTACTTTTCATTCTTTGATATTGTTTGAATTTTTTCATTGAACATGTATTACTTCAACAGCTTTCATAAAATATGATTTAAGTATTTTATTACAAAAATAATACAATATTATATTAGAAAAATCACAAAATACAAAAGAAGATAAAAAGAGATGTTTAAAATTACTCATAATTATTCAACCTCAGGATAATGACTGTTAATATTTTCATGTAATTTCTTCCAATTAATTTTGCTAGAAAAAAATAACTTTGGGAATTTTCAAACCAAGTTTATTTTGTATGAATAATTTGCTAACTGTACGTGAATTTTTACTTCATTTCTGATTATTCCCTTAGGAAATAATGTTATTTATTATCACAGAAGTGCTATTAATTATTGATTAAAAGTAAGATTACAAAACATATCTTAAAGAGAGGATGACTAGATTTCATCCAATGCAATCCAGGCTAATACTATGTAACCAGATTTTATTTATTAAATTTACAAAAATCATATAGACAGTTTTTTTTGGCAGTAGAGTTTTTAAAATGCTCTTAATATAGTTGTTTTATATTTTTCATATACATTGTTTTACATAAAGGAAACTATTGTCCTTGTAAGGCTTATAACAGAAATAAAAGTGGAAGTTGCCTGGGTTGTAATTCCAAATAAAGGAATTTAAGGGGAAGAAAAAGTGTTTTACAGATATGTCAGGAAGAAAAGAAGTATTAGAGAGAAAGCAGGACTATTAAAAAATAGAAAAGATGATTAAATTGGTGGTGACTAAAATGGTAGATCTACCAATGGATTTTATATATATATAAATATCAAACTTTTAACAAGAAAAATAAAGCAAGTCAGTGCAGACATTTAAGAAGTAATGAAAATTTTGTCAATATTGCTGCAGATTATTAAAAAAACAAAACAAAAAACAAAACAAGAAAACCAAGCAGGTGAGGAAATTCCATACAACCCACTTAAGCCCAGGATTCCAGACACGTGCGTTCACCGGGGATTTAAAGTCATCAAATTCAGCTCTGTAGCTAATCCAAGATCTCACTCATTTTAGCCCCAGACAAACTTCTAGTTTCACAGTCTACTTTCCAAATGCATTCTGCACCTAAACTTTGCACAAAATTCATTGCTCAAAAACTGGAAATGCAAAATTTTAGATTTATCTTTCATCAGGCTCTAACTTCAGAGGTATCTCCAGACCAGAGTCTGGGGTATTATCTGCAATTGAAACCAATTGTTTTACTTGGTATAACCAACCCACATGCCAATAGTTCTTCATCCAACACACCCCCATAGCCCTAAACTAGTTAAGTAATTGGTAGAGCTCAAGTATCCACTGAACTAATTAGGATTACTTGAGATAGCTATTGTACCTTTCTTTTCTTTTTGTAATTATAAAGAATGTCTATAGTGAGTGAGTAAAGAAAAAAAATCTCTCTTTTTTTTTCTTTAAGCAAATTCAATTAGTTGATGAATCCATAAAGGGGCTCATCTATATTTCATAAAATTAAAGATGTGGACATCAGAGGACACAGATGACAAAAAAGTCAGATTTCAATGGAAATTAAGTAATAAGGTTTCTCAACTATTGATTCTTCTTCTTTTAATAAATTGCAGAGAACAAAGTGAATGTCCTAGAATCAAGAAAATTAAATGTGATGGCAGCATTCTATACAAGAGTAACTTCTTGTATCTGCCATTCCCAAACAGAACTTCGGACCGCAGTAAGATAGCAAGGGAAATGCTGAGAAAATCAGAGAGTAACGGAATCACAGAACCAATAAACTGCAAATCAGTAGAGAAAGGGACACCCCAGAGGCCCTCATTTGGACTTGAGTCAATATTGTGATACTAATTGTTCAAAGAAGTTATGTGAATTCAAACTAGCTTGAATCTATACTCTTAATTCATATATACAAGGGCTGTCTATGTGTGTATATATATACACATATATATATATACACACACACACACACACACACACATAGCCATAAACACCCCTATTTTTTATATTAAATGGTTGGGTATTTCCCAGACAGCCCTTGTGTGTGTGTGTGTGTGTGTGTGTGTGTGTGTGTGTACACACACACACACACACACACATACACAGGGAGCCAAAAAATGTACACATTTTAAGAAAAGAAAAAAACTGTATTAAAATTGTAATACTCACTACATACTGACAACAAAAGATGAATACAAATCACGTTTGACATTTGTAGTTACAATAGGCACACAAAGTAGTTACCATAAGCATCCAGACACTTCTGATTATGATGAACTACTGCTTGAGCAATGTTGCCTAACGTGTCCACCGACATTGCTGCATACGCTGTTTCAATTTCTTCCTGAAGTACCACCAGTGTAGCCAGTTTTCTACCATACACCACATGCTTTAAGGTCCCCATAGGTAAAAGTCAAGGGGTGTTAAGTCAGGAGAACATGGGGGAAACTCAAACAACATTCTTGAATTTCAAATACCACTTCAATATGGTCTTGTGCTCCCCAAATGACAATTGTGCTTCCACCATTTTCTTTGACTGTCCAGCCTGTTGCATGGTGATGCTAGCATTCATTTTATTAATGCCATCTTTTGAGCAAATATCATACTACTTCAAAAAGTAATACATAAATAACATCTCTTAAAATGTGTATACATATTTTTGGCCACACTGGCACGCACACACACAAACACACACACACACACACACACACACACACACACACACTATATTCACCTCTTCCAAAAAATTAAAAACATTTTATAGACAGTTTTTTCTTCCACCCTTATTAAGCTTTATTAAGCACCACATTTTCCCCTCTGGTATCTCTGTGCTCTGCAGTGACATGATACACTGTCAACAGAAGGAGAGACTGGAGTAAGAGGAAGTCTCTCACTTGCTCAAGACAAATCACAAAGGTGCAATTAAGGTCAGCCCAAGTAGTGTTATTTTCAGTGGGGCATATACTACACCAAAGATTTAACCAGAGGACTGAAAGAGTTAATTAAGGCAGCAGGAAACACTAACATGAGAATTGATAATAAGGCAAGGCTTTTAGGAGATAACAGCATTACAATATTTTAAAGGGATCAACATGAAAGAATAAACATTACATTTAATTCTAATATTATAACAAAATCAAACCATAATGAAAAATGGGAAGACATTTCTCCAAGATTCAAATTGCCTTAAGGTTAAATTTTAGAGATGTGAATTTGTTGTATGGGACCTTTGCTATTAGTCATCTTCCTTAAATTAACTTAAAACCTTTTGTAATTCAAATACATTTATTTTTGGCAAAATAAATCTACCATTTTCTGTGAAAAGCAGAGAACTTCAAGAGTTCATAAGAGTAGTCAAATTTTTTAGAAATAGCTCAATTCCCAAGCAGTGGTATGTGAACCCCAGGTGGGTACATACTGGGCTGTTCAGGGATACACAAAAATAATTAGTAATGGTGAAAAAACAAGTAAAGTAAAAAATGTGAAATGTTAGTTATGGAACAATAAATGTTTAGTTTTAATAACCATTAATGGAGACACTTCAAAATTAGATCACATTAACGAATGATGATTGGTGAGGGTGTGTCTTATGAACCCTTCCTCCAAACCACCCTTCTACCAATCATTACATTCTGTTTCAGAACAATCCATTTGCATCATTTCTAGAACTTCCTCCAACATATAAATACATCTGTACCCAGGCTGTTCAATCAGTTTAGTTATTGACTGAGTAAAAGTGAGTCTATTGTCTTTAATGGTGATTGTTTTGAAGTAGTTTTTTATTTAATGTTTAATAATAGTCTTAGTTATTATTGTCAGGGATTTTTAAGTATGTCAGTTATGGATTAGTGGTTGAAAACAGGAACAGTTAAAACACCAGAACTTGATATGAATTATAACCTATTGCCAAGTACTTCTCAACACGTGTCCACAGCTATGTGTACACCCACACTGGGAGAGAGCAAAAGGGTATGTCCCTCGGATACTACACGGAAGAAAAGGAAATACTCTGAGGAGTGTATTAAATATGGGTTTTCATTTGTAGGAGGATGATGCTTTTTGTGTTGTGTGTGGGGAAATATTACCCAACAGTTGCATGAAACCCTTTCTACTCATGCAACATTTAGAAATTAAATATCCTATGTATAAAACAAAGAAATACATTATTTTTGGCACTTAGAAAAGTGTCCAACTGTTACTTCACTCATAATGTCAGAAAAGAAAGACAATGAAAATGGAATTGAGGCTTCCTATCATATTGCTTATTGCATTACTAAATGTGGTAAAAAACACACTGTAACTGAAGATTTAATTTCTCCTTGTATTAAGGATACAATTTTTTGTATGTTTGGGGAAGAACATGTCTGCAAAATCAATACTATCTCTTTTTCAAAAAATACAATGTATTGATGAATTCAGGAAATGTCTGATGATATTGAAGCAGTAGTAGTACATAGAATTAGAAAAAGAAAATTATTTTCCATTCAGGTCAATGAAAGTACAGAGGTTGCTGATTAATCTATTTTGCTCATCATCACAAGGTACTTGGTAGGCAACGAAATTGAGGAATGCTGTTGCTCTGTTACCCACTGACAGAGCATAATACAGGTGAGGATATTTTTAATGCAATAAATGGTCATTTCATTGAAAAGAATATTGGTTGGTCATATTGTGGTATATGCACTGACAGAGGCAAACTGATGTCAGGTTGTTTTATAGGTTTGGAGTCACTCTTGCATTCACAGACAAAGTCTTGCATCCAAGCTTCTTTCTAGTGAAGTAAAAGATGTTCTTGGTGTGGCTGTAAACGTTATAAATTTTATTAAGTCACAGCCACAAAACTCCAGATTGTTTAAAGGGCTGTGTGAAGAAATAAATAGCATTCACAGCACATTACTTTTGGAAATGGAGGTAAGGTGATATTTCATGGCAAAGTTCTTACATGGATCTTGAACTTAGACATGAAGTCTAGGTATATTTTGAAGACCACCATTTCCCTCTTGTTCCAAAGTTTCAAGACTGTTAATGGCTTCAAATCTTGCTTATTTATAAGGTGTTTTTCTAGAAATAAACAAACTTAACTTGGGACTCAAAACAGCTCAATCCTACATTCAAAGTAACTGACAAAATTGAGTCAATGATTAAGAAACTGGACTTCTGGAAAGTATGTATTCGAAGAGGCCAGCCTGATGTTTTTGAAACTCTGCACAGCTTCTTATCTGAGAGTGACTTAACACCTGTCCCAAAATGAGAAAGAGAATATTGTAAGTCAATTGGAAGGTCTTAAAGTGTCCTTTTATAAGAACATCCCTCAATGTGGAAAAGAAAACTGGATCTCAGATCCCTTCAATGAAGAATTCTTCAAAGAAGGTAAACTATCAATCAATAAAAAAGAGTAGTTCATTGAATGTTAAACTAATTCTTCTTTCAATTCTGATTTTAAAAGAAAGCATCTTATTACCTTCTGGTTAGCTGTCAGTGAGGAATACAAACAGTTCAGTGAGAAGGCGTTCAAATACCTCTTGCCATTTACTGATACTGAACTAGTGGAGAGAGTTTTTTCTTCTTACACTTTCATAAAAAATAAGTACAGAAAGCTTAATGCAAGTCTGGATTTAAGACTATATCTTGAGTATTTTAAGCCTGGTTTCAAGAAACTAAGTGCATCAAAGTAAGCTCAATAATCTCACTAACAATATTTCAATCAGCTAGCATTCTGCATAACAATTATTCAGACTTCAGATAACATGAATAAATATTAATAATAAATTAAAAGTTTGTTAAATACTTGATCATAATTATCAATATTTAACTGTTATGAATATTGTAAAATTAAATCTGTGGTTTGTATTTTTAGTGTAGTAATTTTCCTTTCCTAATTTACTACCTCCTTTCCACTATTTTACATTAAAATAGGCACTGAAAAAGTGTCAGAATTTAAAGACAGCTGTTTTAAAAACAAGGGGTACAATTTATAGAAATGGGTTTAAAGGGGGTACTGAAGTGGAAAAAGGTTGGGATCCACTGAAATAGTTTATTTTTCTTCTGAAACGAATATAATATTTAATGTCTAGAGGAACTAGATGACCTAAGTGATGGCTGACCCTTGAACAAAATGGGTTAGGGGCTCTGACCATCCTCAGTTGAAAATCTATGTATAACTTTTGACTTCTCCCCTCCCAAATTCATGTATAGTCAGCCCTTTGCATCTGTGAATTCATCCAACCAAGATTGGGAAAGGAAAATATTTTTTTCCATCCCCTGTTGATTGAACCTGAAGATGCAAAACTTGCAGACATTAAGGGCCAACTGTATTTACTGGAAAAAAAATGTGCATATATGTACACCCACCTAGTTCAAATTCATGCTGTCCAATAGTCAATTGTATAAGTGAGTTGTGTAGATGGCAGAAAATGTGAACTAGACCTACATCTTGGTGGGATAGTGTAGGTCCTTCAAATAGTTCTTGCAAGTGGAAAGGAACAATCCTATGCTACAAAACAGGGACTCAGAGTTGATAAACTGCTTTCTTCCTTAATCTTTGAATGCTTAGTTAGCTGCAGATTTATTGTCACCAGTCTATGGACAATACATTCATTCAACTTGGTCCCTTTAGTAGATTACCCAGGAGAGTAAACAGTTCCAACAAAGACCCCTTCTACAAGATGATCAACAAAAACCTATTTGAATTTGGGGAGATTTATGGAAAACTGTTTATTGCACATTTTCTCTTTGTCTAATCTAATTTGAGGTGATAAGCAGAGAAGAGATGTTTTATTTACTCTCAGCCTTCAGAAAACGAGAAAGATATCTTAACTTCTACTGATGGTACTTCCAAACCATCAGAGTGAGGGAGATAAGGATCTCAGAGAGCATAATCAATCAAAACCTTTTTCTAGAACTAGATCAGTTTTTGAAAAAGAACAATAAACAAGACTTGTTGGTGTGTGGGACTAGAAATATGGAAGGGGTGCCTCCAAATAAAACTGAAAACATATTAAGTGCAGAATCAGATTCTATACCTTTTCATTTGCCAGATATATTGCTGTAGATGCATAGTAGAAAGCAAACACCACAGGAAAGTGGGATTTTCTCAGAAATAACCACAGTAAATATCTTCTCAAAAAAACTGAGAAAAAGAAGATAACCTTCATCTCTGAAGTAAAAAAAAAGCCCATTTGGTTCTAAGATAATGAAAAATTGTTCATGAGCAGTCCATCTAGGTGAAAATATGACCTCTGTGATGTTGTCAAGGTCTCTGAACCCCAGGGGTTCTGTTGAGAGAATGCCAGTTGCATAAGTTCGGGCAGTTCAAGGGGCACTTAAATTTATGTGCTCAATTTTTCTGAGATTTTACAAAAGGAAAAGATGAAGGTGGGGGAAGGGGATGAATAAGGCTTTCATGTGGCACATTCAGGGATGCTTTTGAGATTAAGAATTTTTCCATTATCCCAGTATCCTCCTCTGAAGGAAAATTATTTTGTACAAAGAAGCATCTCAGTGGCAGTCTTAATTCTCCTTCCTCAAAAGGCCTCAGTGTCTTTAAACAGTGACCAAGCCTTTCTAACTCATTTTTTGTTCTTTTTTCTTTATTGTTAAACTTACTGAGGTGACACTGGTTTGCAAAAATTACATAGGTCCCAAGTGTACAATTCTACCATGCATTGTCTATGTGTTGCATTATGTGTTTACTATCCAGAGTAAGTTCTTTTTCCATCACTATGTATTTGACTCCCTTGCCCTCCTCTTCCATTCCCCTCAGGTAACCACTAAACTATTGACTGTGTCCATAAGTTTTTGTTTCTTTGTTGCTTTCAGTTTTATATTCCACATATGAGTGAAGTCATATGGTTCTTGGATTTTTCTGTCTGGCTTATTTCACTTTACACGATGATCACCAGGTCCATCCATTTTGTTGCAAATGGCAGTATTTCATCTTTTCTTATAGCTGAGTAATATTCAGTTAATATCATACTACATGGGGAAAAGCTAAACCCATTTGCGCAAAATCAGGAACAAGACAGGGATGCCCCCCATCACCACTGCTATTCATATAGTACTGGAAGTTCTAGCCAGAGCAATCAGGCAACAGATAGGAATAAAAGGTATCCATATGGGGAAAGAGGAAGTCAGTGTCATTATTTGCAGATGACATGATCCTTTACATAGAAAATTCCAAAGACTTCACCAGAAAATCAATAGAAGCAATAAGTGAATACAGTAAAGTTGCAGGATACAAAATTAACACACAAAAATCAATCACATTTCTACATACAAATGACAAATCTTCAGGAAAAGAAATGAGAGAATCAATACCTTTTGTGATCATAACAAAAAAGTAAAATATCTGGGAATTAACTTAACAATGAACATGACGGACTTATACATAAAAAAACTATTAAGACACTATTAAAAGAAATTGAAGAGGACACAAAGAAATGGAAAGATATTTTGTGTTCATGGATAGGACGACTTAACATAGTTAAAATGGCCATATTATCCAAAGCAATATACAGATATAATGCAATTTCCATCAAAATCCCACAAACATACTTTCATGAGATAGATACAAAAATTATCAGATTTATATGGAACCACAAAAGATGCCGAATTGCCAAAGCAATCCTATATAAAAAGAAAAAGGCTGGAGGTATCATGCTCGCCAGTTTCAATTTATGCTACAAAGCATCAGTAATCAAAATAGGTTGCTATTGATGGAAAAACAGACACACAAACCAATCGAATAGAATTGAAAATTCAGAAATAAATCCACAAATATATGGACAAATAATTTTTGATAAAGGAGTGAAAACTATACAATGGGGAAAAGAAATCCTCTTCAGTAGATAGTGCTGGGAAAATTGGAAAATTATATGCAAAAGAATGAATCTGAGTTGTGAACTGTCACCATATACTAAAATTAATTCAAAATGGATTACACACTTCCACATAAGACCTCAGACAATAAAATGTATACAAGAAAACATTAATACTAAATTATAGATAGACTTCTAGCTCAAGCAGGATTTGATGAAACTGACCTCAAAGGCAAGAGAAACTGACCTCAAAAGCAAAAATAAATGAGTGGGATTGTATCAAATTTAAAAGTTTCTGAACAGCAAAAGAAACCATCAATAAAGCAAAGAGACAGCCAACCTGAACGGGAGAAAATATTTGCAAACAATGCACCTGATAAGGGTCTAATATCTAAAATATATAAAGAACTCATATGACTCAACACCTAAAACAAAACAAAAACAAAACAAAAGAAAACAAAAAACAACCAAACAACCCAATTAAAAAGTGCACAGAGGACCTGAACAGACACTTTACCCATGAAGACATACAAATGGCCAGCAGACGTATGAAATAATTGTTCAACTTCATTATTTATAAAGGGAATGCCAATCAATACATGAGATACCACCTCATACCTGTTAGATGGCTGTTATCAACAAGACAAGGAATGACAAGTGCTGGAGAGAATGTGGAGAGAAAGGAACTCTCGCACACTGCTGGTAGGAATGTAAATTGATACAACCACTATAGAGGACAGTTTGGAGGTTCTCCAAAAAACTAGGGATGGAGTTACTGTATGACCCAACAATCCCTCTGCTGGGTGTCTATGCCCCACATTTAAAAACCTTAGTCCACAAAGACTTATGTACCCCAAGGTTCATTGCAGCACTGTTCACAGTGGCCAGAACATGGAAACAACCAAAGTGCCCTGCGACAGATGACTGGATAAAGAAGCTGTGGTACATATATACAGTCAAACCCATTTTTCAAATGAGGACCACATAATAAAGATTTCAAAATCATAATCAATGAGGGGGGCCCGTTTCATTTTATCATGGACCCTGCAAATTAAAACATTAGAACACTAAGAGTTAAATAAAATAATAAATATAAAAGTAAAATAATAAATATAAAGAATAATAAATATTAATATAAACATAAATGCAATTATAAATATAACATAATAGTATATATTAATAAATATCATATATTAGAAATATTAAATGACATATGTTATAAGTCCATATACAAAGTACATTTACCAGATAGTTTTTCTTGGAATATAAAACATATGACTAAAAAAATCTATGTTGGAGACAATTTAAGCATTCCATTATTTTCATAAATAAACTTATTTTGGAAAGTAACAATGACAACTACAAATTTTAAAGTTTTCTCATCCTCTCATTTTTAAAGAGCACACATCTTATAGAATCACTGGTAAAACAAACAAAAAGAAGTCATTCTGTTCATAAGTGAAATTTTGTATTTATTATTATGTAGAATAAATGGTGATGACTCCCTTAAAAAAATAACTTAGTGACTAGAATAAAAAAATACAGCGTCACATTGTAATGAAATCACTCCACACCCTCCAGATATTTACATGGTATTTCAAATCCCTGAGACTTAAGGTTCTACCCAATAAAAATATATTCTAAATTGCCATTTTTAGTACTGTATTTCTGGGTTGTTTTTGGATTGTTACATTAAGTACACAACCTCAAAATGGTTTGGCTAAGCACTCTAGTCAATCTTACTACTCCAAACTCTAGAGATGATTAGAAGAAGATTTTGAGAGACAAGGATATTAACACAAACCAAATTACTATATTTGGTCCCTACATACAAAGACCCAGAACTGCAGGCACAAAAGCAGGCGCTTCAGTTGCAAAGGCCCTGCTAACAACATCCATCCTATAGGCAAAATTCTTCCCTTGTTCTCTGCACAACTATCATTTCTTTCTGATCATCTCATTCTCTGGGAGCATTTTTCTAGTTTCAGCAAATAAATTTACACTTTTTTATATTTGACCTGTACTATTACAGTATACTCAATTAGCTCTTTGTAAAAAACTAATCAACACAACAACAACAACAACAACAAACCAAAAACATGTTTATGTGAACTAAAAGCCTCCCAGAGCCTGTGTGAGGGAGCTTGAACTTGGCATTCTGCCATAGGTCAACAGCGATTTCAATTTACTTTCTCTTGTCTTCTTCTACTAAATTAAAACCCTGGAAGTTCAAATTAAATTCAGTTTAAATTATAAGCTGGGCAGCAGTATGATCTTTTAGAGTGTAAGAAAAAACATCAAGTAACAATTCAGTGGCAAATAAGTTCAATGTAATGGAAGGTTAGTATTTCTTAATTTTTCCAGTTTCCTGGCCCTTTAAATACTGGAGTCTTGGCTTGTTTTTCTCAGTAGATTAGAACTGTAATTCTCAGGAAGAAGTAAATTTTACCCTAAGTAAAATGCAGAAACATTTTATGCCAGTTACTTTTGTCTTTGGAGCTACTTGTCTTCCTGTGGGAAAGAGCAAAAGAGGTGTCCTTCACAGATGTAGAACATTTTTATAAATCCCAGTTTTTTCTCACTTTCTTTTCCCCTGAAACAGCGAGTGACAGTGCCTTATATCCATAATGTTTCCTTAGATGACACATAGCATATATCAGTGGCAATGTGACTTGATGAAGAGAAACCAATAAAAGATTTTTCAGCAGTTCCAGAACTTTTATTCTTGTGGGGAAACTGCGTTTATAATTTGTTCTTTTAAATAGGAAGCTGCTTGCCCCTGCAGAGTGTAAGAGAGCTTGAAGAACTAATGTAAAATCAGAACTCCCCTAGCTTTGCAGATAATCAAACATCTTCCATTCATATTCTGACCAAAAATCTTTGTAAAAATTTATATTATAAGTGGTATTGATTTTTAAAAAAAGTACATTAGAAAATCTTTCTATCTTCCAATCAGCAAACTGATAATGGAGAGTATGGATGCTTGGATGGATAGATGGATGGATGGATAGAATATTGAAAAGGTTTAGAAATATTTTGGTTTTAGTAACAATTTGTTTTTCATTTTTAAAGAGTTTTCTTATTTTTTGATTCATTAAAAATAGCAAAATAAAGAAAAAACAAGGCATCCCTCAGCAATCAAGTGGCTCTTAATTTGTTTGCTCAAATAAACAGAGAGCCAAACTTAAAAGCAGCATTTGCAGATTGTCTCTCCTGTTCTGCATTGGCCATATTATCTCATCTCAATTATAACAAACAATCTATTTGCACTGCAATCTACTCTTGATTTGAAAAACTGAGCCAAACCACATTTGACGCTTGAGACACACACCCAGCGGTGTCCATTTAAATAGAAAAATCACATTGATTGCACGAAACTCAGGGCTCATTTTGCTCCATCGATTCCCCTAGTGACCTTCCACAGCATCAAAACCCAGAGCGAACCCAGTCTGACCCCGACTTTATGTGCATTATTATACCAAGAGACAGGAGCTACTTACAGTCCATGCCATTGTCTCCATAGATACGTAATAAAGTATCTTAGAACTGCCCCTGCCGAGAACACTTCAGGTGCCCGTCATTTTCTTCTCTTTCTCCCATCTCTTTCTCCTACTTGCACACAAACACATACACACTAGCCTCTTGCTAGTATTAAAATTCTTCATTTACAGAATGTTTCTTTCCTCCTAATACAGAACAACTCAAAGAGCAACTTCAGACTTTGAGTAATGCTCACATAACTCCTAGTAAACAACATCCTTCACCCAAATCCATTAATAATAATGCTCTTTATTAAGCTCTTCTGTGAAACAGTATGTCTAATACAAAGCTCCTTGCCACATTGTTTTAATTATAATAAATCACCTTCATTATGATGCATACTTCGGTATAGTATGCTGGCTGCTTTGCTACTCTGATACTTCCATAATGAGGGGCAACAGACATGTACGTCTCTAAGAAAGTTATTTACACACACACTGAGAAATTCTACAGCATCCTGTGGCTTTGCTGCATGAATTTCAACAACTTTTAACTTACCTTACTGTTCATAACATCCCAGCTGAGAAGACAGGGGTAAAAAAGAAAAAGAAAAAGCACATCTGAAAAATGCTGTTTACACAAATAACGGTACTCTGAATATATCTGCTAGCATGGAAACATAAGTCTTGCAGTACAATCACATCTCTATAAATGTATGAAAGTATTTTACTGCCTGGTGCAACAAATCAGTGATGAGACTCTCAGCTGTGGTGTGCAAGTTCCAAGGGACTGCGTGTCAAAGTCCACTTCCCAGGCAGTCCCTTGAGAACTGCGCTGGGCACATTCTCTTGAAAGGTGTGAAAATCTGATTTTCTAAAATGGATCAGTAATTCTCTATGAAGGGGGAAAGGATCAATAAATCTTTGCTAAGTAGATTGTAAAGGAAAAATTATTCTTTCAGTGACAGTACATTAGGATCCTCCAAACAATCTTAATAAACTAAAGACATAGCATTTCTCCACCAGCTACTTTTGACTTCTGATATATTTTTGTAATCTCAGATCATTCTGCAATGCACATGCATTTATATTTGCTAAGCAATATTCCATGTTGATGTGATTTATGGTTTGTGCCATTATAATGTTTGGTTGTGACTAGAAAAGAAAATTATAAGCTGCTTGTGACCTGATAGATGTGATACAACAAAATGTCATTACAGCCGTATACACATCTATGTTTATAGCTACATCTGTTCTCTGGGTAGCCACACGGTATGCTTTAGGCATTCCTCAGCCAAATATATCTGTGTTGTTCTTGGGTACCTCTTCATCAATATATAGTGTATATCTCTCATACTTAAAAATACCTGGGGTGTGATATGCATAGAATCATGGGTGTTACCAGTCTTTCCATGACTATTTTTTTCTCTCCCTAAGCAAAGACCAAGAAAAACTAATCACTGGTTTTACCACATACACTTGATGACACAGAACTGGTGTAGCTACCAGCCCCTCCCCACTAACACATTCACCATTGTCTCACAACTAGGGAGTCCATACTCTACCACTCTGAGGCAAAGAATCCTTGCTAAAAAATTAGACAGATGTGTGTCACAAGAAAACAAGCCTAGGAGTGGACAGACTGCTCCCAGGAGGCTCTGTGGTTATAGCATCCTGAGCTGTGTGTGGCTGAGATTTCCCCTGCACTGTGTTAAAGTGGTTATTAAAAAATATGGCCTGTGCAGTAGCGAGGTACTTCAGGGGTCTCAGAGCATGCTGAATATCCTGTGTCTCGTAATACCTGGATAAAACCAAGCAAACTCTCAGCATGGCAGGCTTAAATCTAAATTTCCCTGTACTTCATGCAAGTTTATGTCAGAATTACAGCAGGATAGCTCCTTTGGGAATAAAAAGCTCTTCAATGGGATGCTACTTTCCTCCTTGGACAAAGAAATGGAGAAAAAGGGTTAGCATGTTAAACCTTAGCAAACAGGTATGATTAATATATGCAAGCTGCCTATAGCCATACCACCCAATCTCCTCTAATGTATGCAAACCTTGTTTAACTGAATGTCCACATATGTTATAGGAATTACATCAACTAGTATCTTTTCAGGAGTGGGGGTTGTGCCAAAATTTTTATTAAAAGGTTTTGTCCTTTTTTATTGAAAAATGTTATTTTGACATTCATTCAGATACCATGGAGAGCAACTATCATTTCTTTTGGGCATGAAGAAGGAAGGACTTGATTCACTATGATTATAATCTCTTTCACCATCTGGCCTTTGTAATGTTTTCTGGCCAGAGGGTGTAAGAGTTCCAAGAAGTAGTTAAAGTTTCTTCATAAAGCTCATCACCCAATGCTCACTAGTAACCAATACAGGACAGAAAAGTCTGTGGGGCTAGCTAATGAAACAAGAGCTTCTGGTATCTCTAAACATTTTTGGAGAAATGTGTCTTCTTTTAAACATCCAAAATAGAACATCAATTTAAAGATCGTGAGTAGATTCTGTTTGATTCAAAGGTCATATTTAACTATTAAAATATGAATACTCAAATTTCTACAAATCAGGGGTTGTGATAACATGGAGTCCTGTGTCTAATCTATCAAGCACAATTCTAAGGAAGCTAAATGATAGGAAGGAGGGAACTTCAGCCCATTTTCAAAAAAAGAATAGAGGCTGCTTAGTAAATAAAATACTAATTAGATAAAGAAATAGAGAAGGTATTTTGTTACATGCTCATATATACATGGGAACCTTAAAATGGAATATTTTCTCTGCTATTATTACACATGAAGGGTAACACTGGTATCAAAAATTATTTTGCTGATCCTAATATTTGTTACTAAACTTCTAATAAAATAGCTTACAGATATTTTTTTCAAAAATCAACATAGCAATAGGTTCTGACCAAAAGCACCACCACTTGGGCAACATCACAAGCTAACCATGATGGAACTGTTGCATGAAGGTGTTGGGAAATCAAGCAGTTCTTGTCCACCTTTATCTATGCTATGAAATCTTTTTTTGGTGCATGGAAATGATCTCAGTGATCCAAAGGGTTGTTTTAGACAAAATAGAAATTATCCCATGAGTCTCTATGGTCCAATTTCCTCCAGGTTTGGGAAGAATCAGCCCCTCTGCTCTGTGGGAAAAGTTGAGAAGAATGGAAAAAGTGTCTGCTTTAGAAAATGCCCCCTTGCCTCTTAACTGGCCCTGGGTAAACTCAATAGCTCTTGATAGTATCACATCTTGGTTTTGTTTTATTTCCCCTAACCTCTTTGTACTAAAATAATACTTATTATTAGAAAAATTAACATATTAACAAGTAATGATATTTTTTAAAACACCTGCTTACTGAAGACAATTTGAGAAATAAATATACAAACTACAAAATGTATATCACCCACAATCATACTACTTGATATAATTCTTTAATACATACACATACAAATTTGGTATCATATGGTATATTTACTATCCTATTTCATTTACTTAATATTATATTATTACCATTTACCAAACTCAATATTCCTTAACAATAGCCCCATAATGGTTGTATAATAGTTCAGGTAATTACTGTATTATGACTGAATATTTAAGCTATTTATAAATTTAATATTAAGGTGACTATGAGCGTAGTTTTTATGTATATATTTTGTCGGAATAACTATAATCATAAAATAGCTTCTAATATGAAAACTTACTTCACCTAAAGCTTATATAAATAATTTAAATAATTTTAGTCAAATTGTTTTGACTAAAACAAATTACACAAATTGTTTACCAAAAAGATCTAAGTACCTTGTATTTCAACACCCTCTTTTTAACATATCTGTGTTTTGTCACTTGTAATTTTTATAAATTTTTCAGATGAGGAAGAGGATTTCATAAATTTAATTCTCTTCCTTTAATGTTTAGGTGTGCCTAGACACTGCTTCACGTGTTGATTATTTCATGTGCTTATTTTTTCTTTGAATATTTTCTACTTTGGAGTATTATTTTTATTATACAATAAATAACTCCTAATAGGAATGACGCTTACCCTTTGTCATATTCATGCAAATATGTTTTGGGTTTTGAGTTTCCCCTTTAATTTTGTTTATAACATGTTTTAACCTATAGAAACTTCACACTTTTGGCCATATTGCTTAATTTTTCACTTTTGTAACTTCTTCCAGGCTTGTTTATACCTGAAAATTTTTCTTCCTAAACTAGTAGCAAATTAATCTCCTATTTTTAAATTCTGATGTTATTTATATAATTTTTTATTTCACTATTAAATCAATCTGAAATTTATTTTGGTGTACAATGTGAGATAAAGCTCTAACACTTTTTAAACAGATAATCTATTCAGTAATGGTTCCTGGTGGGCCCTTTGGTCTGCAGACACAGGACTTTCTTCAGTACAGGAAAGAGATTTTCTATTAGAACACAGATCATGGATACACTTCATTTAGCTTCCAGGATGCCTCCCTTGCTAACCTCTCCTACTTCACTGGCCACTCCTTCAAATCTCCTTTGCTGTTTCTAAACATTCTAGGGGTTTCTTGAAGAATATTAGTAATATATAGATTGGGTTCGTATTATCTGCTTGTGTAACTTCTATTCTAGCATCATCTTTTTCACACTTTGAGAGCTCAATTCATCCTCTGCACATATCAATTATTGGAAGGGGGTAGGGTCAATACTATTTTTGATCTAATGAAGATTTTTAGTTCCGCTGCAATAGCAGCAGTGTATGCCTCCCACTCCACACCTCCCAGCGCTTTCCAAATCCTCTCCTCTCATCTTGAGGACCACTTGAAGTAGATATCCCCATCCCTAACTGAATTGGACTGCCCGGCTCCCATTGGCCCAGTGTGGCAGTGCTTTACTGAAGAAGAGGGAAGATAATGACCTCAATCCTCATGGACTGCAGCTCCAGTGCATTAAGCACTAGGAGAGCATACGGGGTGGCCTCTGTCAGACCATTTATTAGAGAGACCCCTGCCTCTGAGGTGGCAGCACATGGGTGTGTGAAAACTCTATATACTCTTCTTGGCAGCTGTGTTCCACAAAATGAAGTAGAAGCTGAACTCTAGCAGTCAGAGTAGCAATGATAGAATGGTTATTGGATACTTATAGTGTGCCAAGTGCATGACGTGCTGTCCTCAACAATCCAAGAAGCTAGGTACAATTTACTAAATTTGCTTTAGTAAAGATCACCAGGAATGTGACATTGTTAAATCCAGTAGTTGATTCTCACTTTTTGGATGACTTGACTTTTTAGCAGTTATTCAGTCACTTTCTTTTCCTTAAAATCCTCTTGATTTCCAGAACACTAAGTTCCTCAGGTGTCCCTTCTACCTCCCAGATTTCATTAGTTTTGGCAGTTTCCTTTTCATTTCCCACCTTCTGAGCACAAAAATACCCTAGAGACTGGTATCCTGCGTTTTTCTTCTCTATCAACCCTCTCTCCTTTGGAGATATTACCCACGCTCTGACTTTATAGCCCACTCATGCTTAATTGAGCCTAGACTGGGTTTCTAAGTGCCAGTCTCAAACAGTCAACCACTCACTCAATATATTTCCACTTAAGTATCAAATAGCAGGTAAGCTTTATTTGTTTAAAACAGAATGACTGCTTTTCACCCCACAAAAGCTATTTCTCCTATAGGCTTCCATATCTTAGCAAATGACAATTTCATCATTCCAGCAGCTCAGGCAACCTTTGGGGTGGTGTTTGACTCCTTTTTTCCCATATATCACATCCAACCCAACAATAAATCAAAATATAGTAGACTCTCCATTAACCAAAACTCAAGCAACTGGAAAAAAAATAAAAGAAATAATACTTTAAATATAAATTAAAATAAAATCAATTTCTAGCAAAAACTTAAGTTTAAACTTGGTGCACTCATCATGAGTAAGCCCCCTCTTTGAATACCATGTTTGTCTCTCACTCCCATCAGTTCATCGTGTGTAAACATAAAATGTTTTACAGGAGTGACTTCATGTGAAAAATGATTAATTTTGATGGGACATTTCTAGACTTTCAGAAAATATGTCATCTCATAGATGCTATCTGCACTGTCAGTTGTGCTTGGGATTCTGTGAGAAGTAAAATATTACAGAAATGCTGGAAAAAGTTGTGGTCAGCTGTGATGTCTATGGAATCCTACCCCTCCTTTGTCTACTTTAAGGGCTTTCCAGTCAATAGTGCAGCTGCCAGTAGCAGAGTTTGTGATGAAATCAGTGATTTAGTTGCCTCTGCTAATGACAAAATGAATTTGTCTTAAGATGACTGGCTTCTAGTGGATGAAGCTATTCCAGTAACTCATACACTTAATATAGAAGACATCATAGAAGCTGTTGTGAGAGGAGATCAAGAAGGCAGCATGAGAGAACATCCCTGAAACCTCTCCTGGAAAATATGAACTGAACAGCCAAAACCTGACACGGGAATCCCCTAATGACATGGCTTCAGCTGAGAGATACACCCACCAAAAGAAAACACCTTAAATTCAGAGAAAGGGGGGCAAACAGGAGGAAAGGGAAGAGAGCAGTGCAGAGACAGGGCTGTGAAACCCTGGGGCTGACAGAAGAAGGACAGAGAAGTAGGCCATGGGAACTGGGCTGAAGTGCAGCACAATCATAAGCAGGTGGAAAGGCTGACAGTGAAAGCCCCAAGAAGGGATGAAATAAAGCCCAAGTCCAAGCCAAGGACTGCTAGGGTCCCAATGAAATGCCATGCCCTGGATGTGATAGGGCCAGAAGAACGAAATGCTAAAGTACCCAGGTGAAAACAGAGACCCAGCTGAACGTGGCCAGAAACTAGGTGCAGGACTTTCCTAAACATTGGCCCTTGACAAACTTGAAACTAAGTGCTGACAACTGGGGGGTTGCTGACTAGAACAAAACACAATCCTGGGTGAAACGTGGGCTGAGGAAAAGGGAGAAAGGCAGTGCTGATGGTGCATTCCTGATAGAGGGCCAACCTTGCTTTGTGGGATGCATCCGTTGTGGATCTAGTGCAGCCCTGATAGAGGACCAAGGTTGCTTTGTGACACACATGCCCCTGCCTCCAGTATGCTCCTGACGAAGGGCTAGGCTTGTATTGCAGCATACACCAGTCACAGTTCAACACTCCCCTGATGAAGGAGCAGACTTATGCTGCAGTGTGCCTGCCTCAGCCCTGAGTGATCTTGACAGAGGAACAGTCTTGTTTCACAGATGAGCCAGCACCCAGGGTAGGAAGCAACCTTGGGACAAACAGCAGCGATGAACTGCACTGCTTCCACTGCTAGGCAGAAACTGAACACAGAGGTTGGCTGCTTCCCCTTGCCCTCCCCCAAACTGCCATTACCCTGTGCCAAAAATAAACCCTAAGTCCTCCTCAACAAACCCCACCCCTGTGGGAACCAGCAGAAGGGACCAGGGAAACTGTAAAACAAAGGCACAGCAGCCACTGACTGCACCATGTCAGAGGCAGAGAATATCACCACCCACCACATTTTTCCCAAAGAAGAGGTGGACTGAAACCAAGGCAACTGAGTCAAAGAGGCAAAGACCACCCTTCAGGAAAGCTCTGAGAATGAGGAAATCAAATAACCAAGAGAAAAATACTGTAAGATGCTGCAGCAACACCAACAGAGAAGTGAAAGAAAGACCTCTCCATACTTGCCAGGCAAAAATGTGCTTACACCCAAGAAGAGAAACACAGCAATTACAATGAACTCCCTTGGGAACAGAATCTTAGAGAGAAAACGGAAAATCTCCAGAAAAGGAACTTATAGATTTGGAAACATGTGATCTAAGTGACACAGAATTCAAGACTGCACTCCTAAAAATACTCAGAGAGCTCAAGGAATGTTGACTGAGTATTCAGACCCAGATAAATGATCTCAGAAAGGAAATCTCTGAACCAAAGGAACAATTCAACAAAGAAATCAAAACTATAAAAAAGAATCAAATAGAAATTTGAGAGATAAACAATACAATAAAATAAATAAAGCATAGGAAGCGTAGGAGCTAACTAGCACAGGAAGCAGGGCTAACCATATTGAGGAAAGAATTATCAACATTGAAAATAGAAACATGGATATTGAACAGAAGGAAAAAGAGATTTGAGAACCCCCCCAAATAGATCTCTACAAGAACTATCCCATTCTATTAGAAAGAACACCATTAGAATAATAGAAATACCAGAAGAAACAGAACAAAATTCTAATGAGAGTTTAATCAAACAAATAGTAGACAACTTTCCAAACCTATGGAAAGAACTGAAATCCCAAATTCAAGAAGAAAACCAAACCTCTAGTTACATGAATCCCACAAGAACTTCTCCAAGGCACATTACATTGAAGATGTCAAAAATAAAAAACAAAGAATGAATTCTCAAGGCAGCCAGAAGAAAAAAAATATATATATATTTAACTTTCAAAGGAAAGCTCATCAGGCTGTCATCAGATTTCTCAGCTGAACCTCTTCAAGCCAGGAGGGAGTGGAATCATATATTCAAAATATTAAAAAAGAGGAACTACCACAAAGAATAATCTATCCAGGAAGGATATCCTGTAGATATCAAGAAAAAAAATAAAGACCTTTTCAGACATACAGAAGCTTAGGGAATTGTAAAACACAAGGCTAACACTCCAGAAAATACTGAAGAAGGTTACTCAACCTGAAACAAAAAACCAAAATACTTGGCAAAATGTTGGGACAAAAAAACACAAAAACGGAAGAAGTAAAGAATAGAAAATAAAAGTATTCTTAAGAAAAGGAGCCACTACGTATATGAAAATTTTCTTTTCATAAACCTCATGGTAATTACTCAAAACAAACAAATGAACCCAGAACTAAGACAAACAATTTTAAAAAAGAGGAAACAGAAGGAAAAATCATTAACATCATCCAACTAAAAAAACAGACTGTGAGAAAAAGGCAAAGAAAAAACCAAGACAATGAACAACCAGAAACCAGAAGACAAAATGGTCACAGAAAATCTTCATATATCAATCATCACCCAAATGTAAATGGACTGAACTCACCAATAAAAAGGCACAAAGTAGGTGAATGGATTAAAAATCAAAATCCATCTATACGTTGCCTCCAAGAAACACACCTCAGCCACAAGGAAAAACACAATTTCAAAGTGAATGGGTGGAAAAAATATTCCAAGCAAATGGCATCCAGAGAAAATCAGGAGTAGTCATACTCATATCTGATGAAACAGACTTCAGAATAAAAAAGGTAATAAGAGACAGATATAGATATATCTGTCTATAAAGAAGATGATAAAGAAGATGATACAACAACAAGAAGACATGACACTCATCAATATATATGCCCCCCATTCAGGAAGCACCAAAATTTATAAAGCAACTACTTAAAGATCTAAAAGATGAAACTGACAAAAACACAATTATAGTAGGGGACATAAACACACCCTTGACAGCGATGGAAAGATCATCCAAACAGAAAATAAATAAGAAAATATCAGCTCTAAATGATACATTATAATAATTGAACATAATTGATATTTACAGGACACTCCATCTCACAACACAAGATTATACATTCTATTCTAGCACACATGGAACATTCTCAAGGGTAGACCATAAGCTGAGACACAAAACCAGACTCAGCAAATTCAAGAAAATTGGAATTACACAAAGTGTATTCTAACACCACAAAGCCTTGGAATTGAAGATCAACTGCAAAAAAAACACAAAGCAAAGAACAACAACAACAAAAAAAAACCCCACATATACATGGAGATTAAACAACAGTTCTTCTAAAATGACTGGGTCAAATAAGAAATAAAAGAAGAGATTAAAAATATGCAGAAATTTATGACCATGAACAAACAAATTATCAAAATTATTGGGACTTAGTAAAAGCAGTAGTAAGAGGAAAATTTATATCATTTCAAGCCTATCTCAAGAAAGAAGAAAAAGCACAAGTAAACAACCTAACATCCCATCTTAAAGAACTAGAAAAAGAAGAACAAAAAAAGCCTAAAGTGAGCAGAAAGAAGGAAATTTTTAAAAATTAAAGCAGAAATAAATGAACTAAAGAACAGAAAAACAATTCAGAAAATTAATGCAAAAAACAGCTAGTTCTTTGAAAAAATTATTAAGATTAACAAACCCTGGCTAGGCCTAACAAAGGGCAAAGAGAAAAACAAACAAACAGCCAAAATTAGAAATGAAAGGGGAGAAATTACAACTGATACCCCAGACATACAAAAGATCCTGTGAAAATATTATGAAGAACTATATGCCACCAAATTTAACAACCTTGAAGAAATGGACAAGTTTCTAGAAACACACATTCTATTTAGACTGAAACAAGAAGAACTGGATAATCTAAATAGACCAATCAACAGTAAGGAATTTGAAACAACCATCCAAAGCCTTTGAACCAGGACATATAGTTTCACCAATGAGTTTTATCAAGCATTCAAAGAGGAACTAATGCCTGTCCTCTTGAAACTCTTACAAAAAAATTAAAGAAGCAATACTTTCCAACTCATTCCACAAAGCCAACATAACTCTCACACTAAAGCCTGGTAAGGATAACACACACACACACACACACACACACACACACACACACAAAACTATTGATAAACACAGATGCAATAATCCTAAATAAAATACTAACAAATAGAATACAACAATGCATTGAAAAGATTATACATCACAATCAAATGGGATTCATTCCATGAACACAAGGATGTTCCAACACATGCAAATCAATGTGAAATGTCACATAAACAAACTAAAATATAAAAACCATATAATTTTATCAATTGATGCAGAAAAAGTATTTGACAAGATATAACAACCATTTATAATCAAAACACTTAATAAAAGAGGCATAGAAGGAAAGTACCTCAATATAATAAAGGACATACATGACAAAACCTCAGCTAATATTATATTGAATGGAGAAAAACTGAAGCCTATTGTCCTAAAATCAGGAGCAAAACAGAGATGTCCCCTCTCCCGACTACTATTCAATATAGTCCTAGAAGTTCTAGCCAGAGCAATTAGGCAAGAGAAAGGAATAAAAGGCATCCAAATTAAGAGAGAAGAAGTTAAACTGTCACTCTTCGCAGATGACATGACCATTATAAAGAGAATGCTAAAGACTAACAAAAACTATTATAAGTAATAAACAAATACAGTAAAGTTGCAGGATATAAAGTCAATGTACAAAAATCAATTGCACTTCTATATATCAACAATGAAACTTGAGAAAGTGAAATGAGAAAAACAATATTTTTGGCAATCACAACAAAAATAATAAAATACTTAGGAATAAACTTAACACAGAACATGAAGTACTTATATACTCGAAACTATAAGACACTACTAAAAAAATTGAAGAGGACAAAAAGAAATGGAAAAATATTCTCTGTTCATGGATTGAAAGAATCAACATAATAAAAATTGGCCACGTTACCCAAAGCAGTATATAAATTTAACACAATTTCCATCAAAAGCTCACACACATTCTTTCAAGAAATAAATAGGAGAATCATTAGATTCATATGGAACCACAGAAGACCCCAAATCACCAAAGCAATTCTACATAAAAATAATAAGCCTGGAGACATCATACTCTCCTATTTCAATTCATACTACAAAGCATCAGTAATCAAGACAACTTAGTATTGGCAGAAATACAGATATATAGACCAGTGGGACAGAATTGAAAACCCAGAAATAAACCCCAAAATATATGGACAGATTTTTTTTTTTACAAAGGAGTGAAAAATATACAAAGGAGAAAAAATAGCGTCTTCAGTAAATGGTGCTAGGAAAATTGGAAAACCCCATGCAAAAGAATGAATCTGAACTGCCAAGTGTCACCGTATACCAAAATTAACTCAAAATGGATTAAAGACCTCCACATAAGACCCGAAACAATAAACTGCATAGAAGAAAACATTGACACTAAACTTACAGACCTCGGGGGTTCAAGGAGGACTTCATGAATCTAACCTCAAAGGAAAGGTAAGTAATAGCAAAAATAAATGAATGGGACTATATCACACTATTAATGAAGAGTTTCTACATAGTAAAAGAAACCATCAACAAAGCAATGAGACAACCAACCTGAATGGGAGAAAATATTCACAAACAATGTCTCTGATAAGGGGCTAATATCTAAAATACATAAAGAACTTGCACAACTCAACAACAACAAAAAAACAAACAATCCAATTTAAAAAATGGGCAGAGATCCTGAACAGACACTTTTCCCAGGAAGCCATACAAATGGCCAACAGATCCATGAAAAAATGCTCAAATTCACTAGCTATTTAAGAAAGTGCAAATCAAAATCATAATGAGATATGACCTCACCCCTGTGAGATTGACTAGTATTAACAAGACAAGGAATAACAAGTGCTGGAAAAGGTGTGAAGAAAAGGAACCCTCATACACTGCTGGTGGGAATGCACCACTATGGAGGACAGTATAGAGGTTTATAAAAAAACTAAGAATAGAGTTACCAAATCACTCAGCAACTCCACTTCTGGGTATCTACTCAAAAATTTTGAAAACCTTAGTCCGCAAAGATATGTACCACAATGTTCATTGCAGAAGTATTCATGGTGGCCAAGTCATGGAAACAACTGAAGTGTCCTCTGACAGATAACTGAATAAAGAAGCTATGGTACACATATGCTATGGAATATTACTCAGTCATAAGAAAAGATGAAATAAGGCCATTTATGACACAGATGGACCTTGAGAACACCATGCAAATTAAAATAAACCAGACAGAAAAAAATAAGAACCATATGATTTTACTCATATATGGAACACAAAGTTGAAAGCAACAAAGAATTAAAAACTCATAAACACAATCAATAGTTTAGTGGTTAGTGGTTATCCAAGGTTATGGGGGAGGACAGTGGGTGAGAAGAAACAAGCTCTCAAATATATGGTGATGGAAAGGTAAATGACTCTTGGTGATGAACACATAACACAATACACAGGTGATGTATTGTAGAATTGTACACCTGGAATCTAAGTGATTTTCACTAACCAATGTCACCCTAATAAATTGAACAATAAAAGAATAGTATAAACAAAAATTCTGCTGTGAATTGTGAAGAAATGAATGTTGCAGAAGAGGAAGAGAGTAATGACGCTGAGTGTGAGGAAAAAGTATCTAGGAGGAAGCTACTGCAACATTTGAACTATAATAGCTTTTGCAGAACAACACACTCCCACACTTCTCAGCATGTTATGCACCTACACATCATGCAAAACCTGACTTTACATGAGAGGCATAGGGTCTCAAAACAAGCTGATATTCATTTATTTTTCAAGAAAAGTCCACACAAATTTGCCAGTACAGCATTATCTACTGATGTAGATCCAAAATCATCCACATCCACTTCTCCTGATCCTGTCTTAGCTACATCATCAGATCCTGATGATCCTGATGTGCCGTTTACCCGGTAAACTCTCTACCCCCACTGTAAAAATTCTAAGTGTGTGTGTGTGTGTGTGTGTGTGTGTGTGTGTGTGTGTGTGTGTATTTTCTAAGTTACTGGAAATTTTTAAAAATTATGTTAGTGAAGTTCATTAAGTTGAAAAGCTTATTGACTGCCATTTAAATAAAATTGCACACTGCATTAACAAAGCTGTTTTTATAATAAAACTGTGGTGCATTAAGTTAAATTTGTCTTTGTCTTAATTTGCTTTTAATTATTGTATTTCAATATTAATATCAAGGCAATACAGAGTTTACAGTATGGTATAGTATGGAATGGTATAGTATGGAATGGTGTGGTATGGTATGGTATAGTATCAGATATAGTATTAGTTAGGCCTATTTTTAATAGTAACTCCCAAGCAACCATAAACTACATTTATCTGGTATCAACCAATCTCCATAGGTACCAGGTAACTAAGAGTCTAATGAATATCCAGAATCCAAACACTTCTCACCAACGGCAGCACTACTACCCTGTCCCATGCCATCATTCACCAAAGTTATTTCAATAGCTTCCTAACTGGTCTCCTCACTGTCATTTTTACCAGTAGATTGTCAATGAAGATTCCTTGTTCTTGTAACCTCACTCTGAATAAAACACTGATGGCTTCTCAGCGTACCCAGAGAAAAAGTCTAAGTCATTAGAATGGTCTATAACCATATATGACCCAGCCCACCAACCCCTCTTCACTTCATCATTTCCTACTACATTTCCTTGTTTCCTCTGCTGTACCCACCTTTGTCTTTCTGTAGTTCCTCTAAGTCACCAAGCACCCTCTCATCTCAAAGTCTTGGCATGCGCTGTCTCTCTGTCTAGACATGTCTATTCTAAATAATGAAAAAGTGCCCTTTTCCATACCTTCACACCTCTGTTTCAATATCACATTTTTTGCATAGGTTAATTTAAAAATAAATTCAACACAATTAAAAAGAGAATTGAAATACTAGAACATGTAGCTAAAGAAATTTTCCAGGATGCAATACAAAGGAATTGGCAGAAGGAAAATATAAAAGTGAAGTTAAGGAGCATAGTAGATACAACAATATGGTTCAACTTTCCTTTAACAGAGACCAAGAAGGAAATAGTAAAGAGAAATTGGGCAAGACAACATTTGAAGAGATAATAAATAAAAAGTTTTCAAAAGTGATAAAGGTGAAAATTCAGAGTCAGGAAATATAACATTTTTCCAAAGTAAATAAAGACAAAGAAATATAAACCTGGATACATTTTAGTAAAACTACAGGACACCAAAGACAAGCAGAATTAAGTATTTATAAAGATTATCTTTCAATGACAAGGGTGAAAAACAGACATTTTAGTTAATTACAAGTAGAAAATTTACCATCAACAGATTTTCCCTATTGAAACTTTTTTTTTTATTGGGGTGACATCTGTTAGCAAGGATTACATAGGTTTCAGGCATACAATTCTACAGTGCGTTGTCAACTTGATGTATAATCAGTTCACCACCTAATGTGACTTCTCTTTCCATCACCTTATATTTAGCTTCCCCCCCTCCTCTCCCACCCCCTCCCCTTTCTCCCCTCCCTAACCCACTCGTCCCCAAATAAACACTAAACTATTGATTGTGTCCATGGGTTATTTGTATGTTCATTTCTTTTTTCTTTGCTTTCAGTTTTATATTCCGCATATGAGTGAAGTCATACAGTTCTTTGTTTTTTCTGTCTGGTTTATTTCACTAAGCATGAAAGTGGTAATAAGAGGGATCATTACAGGCCTATCTTAAGAAACAAGAAAAATCACAAGCAAACATCTTAGCATGCCATCTTAAAGAACTCGAAAAAGAAGAGCAGACAAAACCCAAAGTCAGCACAAGGAAAGAAATAATAAAAATTAAAGCAGAGCTAAACCAATTAGAGAACAGAAAGACAATAGAAAAAATTAATATTACGAAGAGCTGGTTCTTTGAGAAAGTCAACAAAATTGACAAACCCCTGGTGAGATTAATCAAAGGACGAAAAGAAAGGACACAAATATCCAAAATTAGAAATGAAAGGGGAGAAATTACCACTGATAACACAGAAATACAAAGGATTATAAGAAAATATTATGAAGGACCTTATGCCACGAAATTTAACAACCTAGAAGAAATGGACAAGTTTCTAGAAACTTATAGCCTACCAAGACTGAACCAAGAAGAACTGGATAATCTAAATAGACCAATCAATAGCAATGAGATTGAAATGACTATACATAATCTCCCTAAAGGCAAAAGCCCTGGACCAGATGGTTTCACCAATGAGTTATACCAAGCATTCAAAGAAGAATTAATGCCTATCCTCCTCAGACTCTTCCA